>SNQJ01S0074301.1:37435-48522 GCA_010110895.2 Picea sitchensis
AACAACATCCATCACCTCAGCTTGGTCCTGTATCGAAGATGGTTCTTGCTCCATGAGGTAATGAGTCCAGGTATCATGGTATGTGTCACTCTGATCCTCAAAACCTTTGAATATGTGCATCTAGTTCTTTTTTCTTTTAACGGGTGCTTGGATCTTATACTTATCCTCTTGACCATGTCTGGGGGGAATGACAGGATGCCCTAGTAAGCCTATGCCCATAGGTTTTGAGTTGCCACTAGGGGATTTCTGAAGAGGCATTGTCCCCTCCCGTCATACTTACCATTTTCCATCTTGCTTCTCGCTCATCCATCCCATTACATTGGTTCGGGCATTGGGTTGGCCAATCATTTAAGGTTTGCACCTTGCCTTGTGGGAAGAAGGAGCTAAAGGCCCAGAAGGTAAAAGCCTAAAAATAAAACCTCAAGATGCTTCACCCAAGGATCCCCGAGAAAGCAGTAAAAGGCTTCTCAGCAAGAAACAAGAGGGGCCCATAAAAATAATAAAACAAGACCTAGTCAGAGGATAGGGGGTCTCATAACGAGCTAGCATATTAGGTCCATGGGCACCTAGCGGTATGACACTACTAGAAGTTGGTTACCACACCAGGGTAGTGGCTCTTGGTTGCATGGCCAAGAGAAAGGGGGTCTCATCACGAGCCAACCTTCTCATTTCTGTGAAAGTGCTTGTGGATAACATTGCCACCACTAGTCACCACGCCAGGGCAGTGTCCCCTGATTAGCTTCTTGAAAGAAAAAGTAGTAAAGAAATAAGAAATAAGAAACATTTGCATCCAGGACAAGTGCAACTCACCTTCAGGCTTCTACAAAGGCACCCACAGGTAAGCCCTTGCATTTCCCTGCTATCACTGCACCCCTTGTCAGTACATCCCTTATCCACCTCACCCATTAACATGACTTGGATTTGATCTCTTTCGGAAACATCCCTTTTCCAGTGGACGCTAATCCAATAGGATGCCTTGTCACTTCTTCCAAACTTGCCTTGCAGATTTGTATAATGTCTTTGAGCACTTGATTGGGTGGAAAGGGTTTTATGCACATGTTTAATAAAATTGATGATTGGATGTGATTAACATTGCTATGATCCATGTGACTTATGAGCCCATGGAGGGCGTATCTGTTGATGTGCAGGATCATACCCGGCAGACAGGTACCATATTGGACAGGTACACATGGGGAGATGATTAGTTCGGACCTCCATGGGGTTGAAGAGCCCACCAAATGGATGCTGAGACCCCAGCAGGAGGCAGAGATAGGACAAAGAGGTTTGCATCGGAGAAGAGGAGGGCGTTCCATAAAGGCACCCTGGAAGAGCCTTACCTAGGAGGGTTGTGCCCTCTCCACTGGAACGTTGGCCTTGGAAGGCCCATGACGTCACCCAGGATGCATATGACATCATCCAACATTTAGGACGTTTTGGGGAGGCAGTTATGGCATGTGTGGCTGCTTGGAGAAGCCTAAGGAGGGCTAACGTTTTGCTCCAAGAGGCCAACGATGCCCTAAAAAGGGATAACGTCACCCTAGAAAGGGCATGACATCTTACTTTTTGCTTGATTAGGGTTTCATTACAACTTTTTAGTGTAAAACAATATTATTTGGCATTTTGGCCTTGTCGGCCTTTTGGTGACCTAAATTTTATTAAGGTCACTTGGTATTGTATAAGTAGAGAGCTAAAACTCTCATTTTGAACATCATCTTTCAGTCACACATGGTGAGGTCTGAAATTTGCGCCCTACTTTAGGGTTTTTGGCTGAAAATTGATGCGCACTTGTTGAAGGAGTCTCTTTCTTGGCTATTTTGGAAATTTCTTGGTGGAAGGTTTACAACTAGGGTTTGGCTACATGAATGCTTGGTGGATGTAAGTGAATTTTTGAAAAACACTTCTTATTTGAATGGTTACGGTATTGTTTACTTGCATTTTGTTGTTATAATTTGCGGCTTAAACCCTAGGGGACAAGCACATGTTGGTGTCCTTGTTTCGTGTCCCTACTAAGATAAGCCAAGAGCCATTTTGATTTGATGAAGTTAGATAGAGCCTTGCCATAGCAACACTCTATTTCTATTCTTCTAGCCTACCCATTTTTTTTATCTTGTCTTTCAGCCAAGGAAGGAGAAAACGCACTAAGGCCTAGGGTTTCTACACCTTAGTGAGCCGTTTTCCCTAGGGTTTGATTGATGAAGCCTTGCCTTAGCAACACTTCATCATTAAACTCTCTTGTCCTTGGCCATAGCAATTATCACTTAATCTAGTCGTTTTCATCTTGTTGATGAGCTAAAGAAGGAGGAGAAAGCACTAAGGCCTAGGGTTTCTACACCTTTGTGAGCCTTTCTCCCCTAGGGTTTCATTGTTGAGGCCTTTCCTTAGCAACACCTCAACATTTAACCCTCTTGTCTTTGGCCATATCATTATCATTTCGTTCCTTCAACATTTGTAGCTACTTTGACTCCATTTGCCCTAATAACGCATTGATCTAAGACTTCTTGTATTGAGTACCTTGATCACACACAACTTTTAAAACATTCTTGAACAACTACTAATCCTTCTAACCCTAGCTTAGACTAACACTTACTAACCCTATTGCTGCTATCATCTACTTGAGTTCTCTTTATACATTGCAACATTTATTATATCTTTGAAGCAATAGAAAGATTGGCTAAAGTGTTTCTCATAGTATTGTTACATTGATTGCTATTCATCATTGCAAAGTTTCTTTAGCATTTATTGTGAAGTGATATTGTGTAATCATTGCTATTGTGTAATCATTGCTATTGTATAAACATTTATTTACTTCATCAATATTATTGGTCGATTGCTTATTATCAGAAAGTCTTTGATTATATGAAGTACTAACCAGCAAGTAACCTTGCACATGTACAGTTCTCTTGTTGCTTTGTTCTTGGGCAGGTACATTTTTTTGGTTATTACTTATCTTTATTGGCTGATTAGCCGGGACTTTTTGATCGGTGGTGACTTGTGAGGGGGAAAATATTACTTAGCCTTTTAAGCCTTTGCCTTATCAAAACCCCAGGTCATCGGAGACGTCTCCCCTGGGCCTTACCTCCCTAAACAGAAAGAGTTATCCCATTGAGGTGAGAGTGGTAGGATAGTCTCAGTTGTGCCAGTTTGCCTTTCTTCCATCCATCTTTTACCATAACTACAAACTATGCGATAACAGGTATAATCCCCTAGGATAGGAAAAAAACATCCTTTGTAATACCCCATGGCCATTACCAATGGAAGGTAGTAACATTTTTCCTCAAGAATGCATGAGGAGAATTCCATAAAAGCATGGAAGATATATTTAAAGATTATTCCCAGTTGATTGTGTACATAGATGATATCCTAGTTTTCTCTAAGAATCTCCAAGAACGTATGAAGCATATACAACAATTTTATGAATTGGTTTTCAAACATGGCTTGGTGTTGTCTGCTTCTAAAATGGAGATAGGGAAAACCGAAATTGAATTTCTTGGTTTTAAGATAACCAAAGGACAAGTTGTTTTGTAGGACCATATCCTTGAGAGTTTTGAAAATTTTCCAGATGTAATATCTGACAAAACTTAGTTGTAGATATTCCTAGGAATCTCAAGTTATATAAGGCCATTCTATAAAGGGAAAGCTTTAGATATATTCATCCTATCGAGAAAATTGAAGAAACAACTACCACCATGGAATGCGGCAATGACAAAAGTTGTAAAGAGAATAACGGAGAAATTCAAAGATCTTCATCCATTGTTACTCCCTAAAAGGAAAGTATTTAATTGAGACTGATGGTTCAAACCAGGTGTGGGGAGGTGTTCTACTTGAAGAAATAGAAGGCAAAGAAGAAGTCTATGGCTACGCTTTAGGATATTTCCATGGAGAAGAGATGAACTATTTGTCTAGCCACAAAGAATTATTGGTAGTCAAGAAGGTGATTCAACATTTTAAACTTTATTTGAAGCTTTCTATATCTCTATTAAGAATTGATTTAAAAATATTAGTTTTTGTAGCTTATAGGTACTTCTGCATTGGCGGTGCCCAACATGCAGAAGTGATGAGCAAATATCTCTCTCTAGTGACTTGATTTTATAAAGTTAAGTTGGGTCTTTTAATATTTAATGGGTAAAAGTGACTTTATGAAGTTTGGGTTACTTAAGTAATTTAAGTGAACTCAACGGAATATTAACTCATGATCGTTGATCTCAAGAGGGAAAGATATAATTTTAATTGTTTATCTCTTTGGAGATCTAGGGTTAGAGAGATGTGGGGATAAAGGCAACATTTGAGGGAGATGGGGCGCACTTTTCAAGGCGAGGTTGAGAGCAATGTGAAGAGGCACACTTTCCAAGAGAGATTGAGATGGAAGAAAAAGAGTACAAGCAAATTAGGATTGGCACACATCCCAAGTAGAGGATTGGCATGTATTCCAAGGAGATTCAGAGTTGCATTTAATATTCAATACAATACAGATTTCAAAGCAGGTCATAGAACAGAGAAAATGCACATAAATCGAGGATGATCTCTTGCAAAGATTTCAAGGTGCATCTATGGCTAGGTAAATCCGTACAGGTCCGTATTGTTGGTACTGTAGCTTTGCATAGAAATCCAAGAGTGTTTTTGCTGCTAGGGATATCGTATAGCTGAAATTTGGCACAGATTTCGAGGCAAAAGTCTGGTCTATTTTTTTGGCACATTTTTCGAGGTGAACTGTACATTTATTGTTGTAATATTGTTGTTGTAACTCAGAAATATTTTCCTGCAAGCTCAATAAGAAGAATCTCTCCTTGGCTGCCTTTGGGGTTTTTCCAAGGGCATTGCCCAGATATCTAGTGTCAAATGTGGTGATATTTTGTCTGTTGTTCATTGTTATTTCTGCTACTATATTTTTCTGATCTTAGTCATTTTGTATTTCTGCTCATAGTTCCAGTTGAATTCTTGAGTTAACTTGCTTATTGGTAAATGACTATTGGAGATTGAAATCTGATTTTTGACTAAGTGTTTGTCTAGTAAAATTTTTCAACATGTTATCAGAGATTGGGCTCCGAGGTTCAATGGACAGAGTTTGGCACTTGATGGGAGTGATTTGCAGGGGGTTTTTCTTGGAAAAAGAAGGGAAATTAAGGGTCTTTTCCAGTTGGACAAGGATGACTTCTAATCTCAAGTATGAGGATAGGTTGGAGGGGATCTCACAATACCTACAGTGGAAGGTGAGGATTGTATTTGTTCTTAGGGAGAACAAGTTGTGGGTGTTTGTGAGTAACACAATGACAATTCCTTCATCAAATCCCATTGCCCTAGACCTCCATGAGGTGAAGGAAGCAAGGGCGCAGAGGATAATATTGGATAGAATGAGAAACGACCTGATTCCGCATTTGGATGAGAAGTTGATAGCCAAGGAGATGTGGGATGCACTGATTGTAGAAATTTCAGACCCCAACCTGGTTTCAAGTCTCAATGAGACACATAGTTTAATTCCCAACCCACATTGCAAATTTAGGCTGCAAATCAGTTAGCAGAAAATTAAATGCTCATGAACAAAAAACACATGAAGTCTGCTATAGCAAAAACTTAGAAATAAACACACCCAAAAAATTTATACTCAGATATTTTTGGTCTAACTTCGACCCTGGAAAAACACACAAGGGGAAAACCAGTGAAAGAGGGGCTTTTATTATTTTCAGAGCTCTGAGAAAGAATTTCTTACAGCAATCATCTTCAACAATTCGATACACAAACTTATCTCAGTTTTTGTGCCCAAAACCCAGCCTAGAAAACTATGCCAATAGCTCCTCGATTTATGTGCCCAAAAATCCGTACACAATACATCTATCACAACAATAAATGTTGTACGGCCTACCTCAAAATGTGTGCCAACTTGTTGAAATAAATTTACAGAAATTGCAAACTGTATGCTGCCTCGATTTTTGTGCCAACCTCATCCAGAAAATTTTGTAGTCCTTTATCTCGATTTCTGTGCCAATTTACAGATGTACAGGCTGCCCAAAATATGTACTATACGACCTTTCTATGTTGTTGTGATTTCTCCTTGATGCAACTCGTTGTTACTCTGTTGCTACTCAATGTTACCCTACTGCTACTCGCTGTAACACTTTTGCTACTTGTTGTAACACTTGTTGCAACTTGTTGTTACTCTGCTCATCTCTTTCTCAGCTTGACTCTCTCTTTGATTGCTCTCTCCAAATCGCATGAAGAAGAATACCAAGTGAATGGAGCGCCCTTTCCCTAATTCGACCTCATGAGGGAAGGTGAAGAGACATCTAATCTAAAAGTGGAGGATAGATTAGATGAATGGTTGAGATGAAATGACTTTTCACTCACCCATTTCATTTCACTTTCATAAAGTCTCATTTAATTTCACATCTCATGAAATTAATGCACTAGGGACCACATTGGACACTTTCTCACCCCTAGGCACCTAAGTAATGAGAAACAATTGTCCTAGGTACTTTATTAATTTAATTTAACACTGACTAACTTGTACGAGAACAAGAACGAGAACAGGAAGATGGCCCTAAGGGACAAGCTCCACAGTACTAGGATGGCCAAGGGAGAGAGTGCGACATTATGTCTCACCTGGCTTAGACAGGTGAAGGATGAGTTGTCAGTTGTAGGGGAGATTATTCCAGACTCAGAGTTGGTGCGCATAGCCCTAAAGGGCTTCACTAAAGAGTGGGATGTTTTCATGAAGTGTGTGGCGGGGAGAGAGAATCTCCTAGATTGGAGCAAACTATGGGATGACTTTACTCAGGAGGAGATCTGGGAGGGTTCTCAAAATAGAGATCAGGAAAAAGAAAAGGGTGGTGCAGGCGAGCATAATGTTTCTCTTGTGGGAAAGATCCAAGACAAGAAGAAGGACATGAGAAAAGTGAAATGCTTTACATGTCACAAGACTGGCCACTATGTTAGTCAATGTCCGAACAAAAATAAGAAGAAGCAAGATCCATAGGTTTCAGCATCAGTTGAGGTTGTTGAGTTCACTGAGAAATTCGAGAAGGAATTTTCTATGATAATTGGCCTTTCAAACAATGGTAGTGCAGAGTTTGGGGACATTGGAGTGTGGTTTGTGGACAGTGGTGCATTCGACATATGACGGGAATGAGGTCAGTGTTCCTCAATTTTTCAGAGATAGACTCAGACTTTTATGTGGGTTGTGGGGCTAGCACCAAACTTGCAGTGAAATAGGTTGGATGCATGAGATTCCAACTGGAGTCAGGAGGTTTTCTGGATTAGGTCGAAGTGTTGTTTTTTCCAGAGCTGCCAGTAAATTTACTCTCAGTGTCATCTTTGGAGGTTGATGGATGTGGAGTTGTGTCCTTTCGTATATTGGTGTTTCTATATCTAGAGGGAGCTACTCCTCACACAACAATATTGCTTGGTGTCCAACATGAGAGGTTATACAGGTTGTTAGGACACCCTTTGGTTGGATCCAGTGGATTCTTGGATTCAGAATCTGTGTCAGTATCCGAGAGTGAGCAAGTTGATCGGAAGAGTGATTTGATACTAGGGACTCAGGCCTCTTCCAGTACTCTCATAGGACTCACCTAGTATGAGATGACACAGTTGGATGCTCAGAGTAGTGAGGAGACTCCTAGAAGCATGTCTTGGATTGACAGATCTCTAGATTAGAGTTTAGTGTAGGTAGTATCAGTGGCTTCCAGTTCAGAGGGAGCAGAGGCTTCTAGTTCAGAGGGAGCAACTACAACAACAGATGAGATGATAGGGTTGGAGGCATATTCTAGTGGAGGTTCCATAACTACCTCCCTCGCTAAAAGGGAGTGTTAGTTTTTGTAGCTCAGAGGTACTTTTGCATTGGTGGTGCCCAACTTGCAGAAATCACGAGCAAATGTCTCTCTCTAGTGACTTGATTTTATAAACTGATTTTATAAAGTTAAGTTGGGTCTTCTGGTATTTAATGGATAAAAGTGACTTTATGAAGTTTGGGTCACTTAAGTGATTTAAGTGAACTCAACGGAATATTAAGTCACGATCGTTGATATCAAGAGGAAAAGATCTAATCTTGACCATCTATCTCTTTAGAGATCTAGGGTTAGGATAGTTCCTCATTAATGAGTGAATAAATGAAACATTTGAGGGAGATGGGGTGCACTTTTCAAGGAGAGGTTGAGAGGAATGTGAAGAGGCACACTTTCCAAGAGAGATTGAGCTGGAAGAAGAAGAGTAGCAACAAAGGAGGATTGGCATGCATCCTAAGGAGAGGGTTGGTGCACATCCCAAGGAGATTTGCAGTTGTATTTAATATTCAGTACAATATGGATTCCAAAGCAAGTCGAACAACATTTAATGTTGGTCGTACAACAGAGAAAATGCACAGAAATCAAGGCTGATCTCTTGCACAAATTTTGAGGTGCATTTATGGTTGGCTAAATCTGTACAGGTCCATATTGTTGGTACTGTAGCTTTGCACATAAATCGAGGAGTGTTTTTGCTATTAGAGAGGTCATGTTATTCAGGCCATATAGCTTAAATCTGGCATAGATTTTGAGGTGAAAGTCTCGTCTGATTTTTTACGTCTTTGGCACATTTTTCGAGGTGGACTGTAGGCACAAGTTAAAAGATAAGTATTGTGCATTTATTGTTGTAACTCATAAATATTTTCCTACAAGCTCAATAAGAAGAATCTCACCTTGGCAAGTTTTCCCTTTGGGGGTTTTCCAAGGGCATTGCACAGATATCTAGTGTCAAATGTGGTGATATTTTGTCTGTTGTTCATTTTTATTTCCGTTGCTACATTTTTCACATCTTAGTCATTTTGTGTTTCTGCTCATAGTTCCAGTTGAATGCTTGAGTTAACTTATTTATTGTTGAATGACTATTGGAGGTTGAAATCTGATTTTTGACTAAGTGTTTGTCTAGTCAACAAAAACTACTACCATGCATGCTCAAAGTTGATAATTTAGTAATAGAAATCATTCTCGAGTCCACAAATGGGTTGTATGGCTTCAAAATTTTGATTTTGATATTGAGCACAAACCAGGACATCTAAATTGTCTTGAAAACATGTTGACAAGATAGCAAAATAGGTCATTATTGGCAATGTTTTCTACAGGAAGTTCTTCAGGAAAATGCAAAGCCCCAATGAACAAGCACCAGAGAATCATGGAAGATGTTAAAGAGAAGAAAAGAAAAAGGGAGCCGAGGAACAAGGAAATGTTATCCTCGGTATTAGAAAACCAAAGGAAAAATATGATTCAATTGATAACCAGATATGTTGCAGACCATTATATATCTTCTATTCTTATATAAGAAACTAAGAGTTCCCCTCTCAAAATACAAATATTACAAAAATGGGAACGGACAACATTTTTTGGTTTAACCAGGAGCCAAGAAAAACTCAGTTGAGGAGGGTAGGGAGCATGGATTGATTTAGATGAAAAGGGACTATGTTAATATGATATAATGTTTGAGACTTTCACATGATATATATTCATTAGTTCTTTAGCTAGTGAAAGAAAAGGGTGAAATTATAATTTGCAGAGATCCTCATAACTTAATAAGGCACCCATGGATAGGATGGACAGATATTTTCTTAGTCAAATTTTATCTAAGAAATAACTGGACACATAAACAATCAGATTGCATACTGCACTTGCAAGTTGATCTGACTGAAGTATCTAAAAATGAATTATGGTTCAAGTTTAAGCTTAAGGCTATTGGTACAAGATTGGAGAAGCTTGAACCTCCATAATTTATCGAGTATATTAAAGGAATCCGAAATGAAAAAGGTAAATTTCTTGGAACCATAATCAAAGAAGTTAAGTTGAACTTAAAAATTAAGTCTTCATTCAAGGGATAATATCGTTGTACTCCTTGTCTGACAATGAAAGGATCAGAGGTGGACTAATGCTTTGATTACTATTTGTATCCACTTGTTGAATTCATTGAACCCGAAGATATCTCTGACAGTGATGAAAATTGTCTAGAAGGTTGCATATGTAGAGAAGAGGACTATATGTGCTTCAATGATGACATCTGAAAACCCGACAACAAAGAAACATGGACTGATATGGGCCCTCATCAGAGTTTCTCAAATTGAATAAAGAATATTCGTATCTCTGTATCTCTGTAATAGATCTTCAAAAAGAGATTATGATATCTATATAAATATTCCTTGTCAGAGTCTTTTCTACGTCGTGTGCCACATTATAATAGTTCCACTATGTAAATGTCAGTGTTTAGCCAAATTCGGTCCCCATATGTCTACGTACCACTAAGGGACAAGATAACATGTGGAGTCCACATGTGCCCCAAATAATAGTTAGTGGGTTTACTTTTGACTAGTAAGTGCCAGTTTTGGGTGACCGGATACCACTCTTCTAATCTATATAATGCAGCCCTCTTGTCTCATTCGGACATCAGGGTCTCAAGTCTGAGAATTGGAGTATGCTCTCCCTCTGCGCTACAAAGCGATCTCTGGGATTAGAAACTTTTTTTGTCTACACGTCTGGGATTCAAATAAGAGCCTATGTATGATCTCCCTATGCACCTTTGTGTGACCTTAGGGATCTAAAGTATGTAAGAGTCTGTAATCTTAACCTTGTAAAAGTCTGTAATATTTTGTAATCTTAAGATCCTCGGAATGGCATGGCAGTCATAGACCTTAAGTGGTCAAAGAAGATGGGATTCAAAATATGATTATAAGCTTTCATTGCTTATGTCAGCTCTGGGATTTATATTGATGCTAAGAAAGAGTCTAATTTTAATTTACAAAGTCGGTGGATAATAGTAGTTGGTATCAAAGCTATGACTTCTTTGTAAGTTATTTATGCATCAATAAAAATGTGTAGTTGTTAATATATTTCTATCATTGTGGTATTATGCAATTTCTACAATTTGTTTTAATTCAGTTGTAATTCTTAAAGAACTTGCATTCATATATTATTTCAATGAGATTTTAAGCAACATGAGGGTAAAATAATTGAGTAGTATAAGATGTGAGTAAAAATAAATCTCCTTAAAACCAAAGATAAGTGTGTTAGTGGCCAAAGTCCTTCCATGTAAGAGAATATCTTATTCCTCTATTGAATCATATTCACTATTTTCAGCAA
>SNQJ01S0074302.1:0-37392 GCA_010110895.2 Picea sitchensis
AATGGATGGACATGAGAAATAATTTCAATATATATACAACATCAATAATTTTGTCCCATATGACATAGTTAACACTCATCCTAATTTTCTTTAGGGATGTGTTTCTACAAAAAAATTATGGCCATGAGAGTTCCATTTGAAGCCAAAATTATTTTACTTAGATACATCACAATAAATCGGATACATTAAAGGGATAGTTGAATCATTGCAAGCATAACCAACGAATAAGATTGGTGATTTTTTTATAATAAAAATCAACTATGCATGCAAGATATAGAGAGAGGCATTACATTTTTGTTCCATGCTTTTGACATGTTCATAAAAACTTTGTCTCAAGATCAAGATCATGTTTCATGAAAAAATAGAACCTCCACACCCATACATTAAAGATAACTATTTAAAACTAAAAACTATAAAATAATTTTGAGAAAACTAAAAACCACTTTAAAAAAAAAAAGTGAAGAAATGATCATTTTTCATGACGAAATAGAACCTCCACATTAAAAATGATGATTTAAAACTAAAAACTATAAAATACTTTTGAGAAAACTAAAAACCATTCTTGACAAACCAAAAAACTAAAAAAAGAAAAAGGTGAAGAAATTTAAATGCAATAAAAAAATTTAATAAATAAGAATTAAAAACCGTGAAAAGAAAAATATAACAATTTGATAAGATAACAAAGTCAAGAAAAGAGTTCCAAAAATCATTTATATTATGTTAGACACATTTGTATTGTGAATATAATTAATGATATGTTTCATGTACCACATATTTCTGTTGATACTTTTCATATCAAAATAAGGGAAACAAAGTCAAGAAAAGAGTTCCAAAAATCATTTATATTATGTTAGACACATTTGTATTGTGAATATAATTAATGATATGTTTCATGTGCCACACATTTCTAGTTATACTTTTCATAACAAAATAAGGGAGGTTGCAGAACAACAAGTCTGTGCCTAGAAAATAGAGGAGATTGTTGTTTAAATGGTTAATTCCTGTGAGCATGACATATAATGTATTATAAAAAAGAATTAACATTTTCATTGTAATGCATGTCTATGTTAGCTTTGAAGAATTAGTTCATTGTTATAATGTTATATACACAGTATATAACATTTCAGTTTTTCTTTGAACACTTATATTGACAACTTCTTAAAGAAGCTCCTCTAGAACTTTAGAGAAGGAACGTAATCTAAAGAATTTCTGCAAAGTACTCTTTTTTTAATAGAATGGTCTTATATTAGGGGACTGTGAAGCTGTGAATAGTGCAATTGCAATTTCATTGAAGAACCCTTAATTAGGTATGCTTTAGCTGGTAATTTAATGAATACACAGAAAGGAGTTGGGGATTAGGGATACAGATCTAAAAACAATTAATGAAGCATGAGAACGTATGGCTGTAGTGAATGGTTACTACCCGAGTAATTCGGCCATTGAGCACTAATGTAAATCAATGCTGCGTAATGTAATTTTTTTGTACATATATCTAATTGAGGAAAACTCTATGCTATACTGGGACAGTTCATCCAGATTACCTAATATCTGGGTAAACAGATTAAACCCGATCCGATTCCCTTCTAGCAAATGTTTAACATAACCACCACAACAAGAAAGCCTTCTAGCAAATGTTTAACATAACCACCACAACAAGAAAGACAACATACAGAGTATAGAGTGGATAAATCTGTCTAAATTTAGAAGCACCTCACTCATTTTGTACATGTATATTTATAATTTGAGCGTTAAGTTCCCACGCTCTATGTCAGTTATCTTAAATACTTTCATCCTTATTTATATTTTTTAAAAGATAACCAATTTTACATCTGGCTGTTCGTTGACACTGAAATAAATGTAGCTTAGTTATGCGCTTAATGAAACATATCCACATCATGTAACAATAAGAAAACCCGAATATCTCAACCCGAGTAAAACATGATTTCATTTACCAACAAACTTAGAGACTCTACTTTGGATGTCTTGATGAGAAAAATAATAAAAAAATTGTTTTGCCATTTTATAAGTATGTCTATATATAAAATAAGATTTTTTATCAGGAACTATAGAACCTTCTTCTTTTTGTCAACTAAGATAATGATTAGCTCTGGACTAAGTAAATTCAACCTCATCTCTGTTATGCCATTTTATAAGTCTATATAGTAACAACATCTTCCTTATTTTATTTTTGGTCACCAAGTTGCACCGATTAGTTTCTCGAATTCTAGCAAATCCAACCAATCGAAATTTGTCCTCCATACACCATTTTTATACACGCCATTTTATAAGTCTATATAGTAAGAGCATCTTCATTCTTATTTTATTTTGTCAATTAAGGTAATGATTAGTTTTCGACTTGGCAAATTCAACCTCTGAAACTGTTCATTCATACACCATTTATCAAGATTGAATTGAAACAAGAGTTAGTAGCATTCCTCCTCGACGGAGGTACTGTTATAAAAACCCTTATTACCACTTTACTTGGTCTTGTAACAAATTAGTTAAAGCAAAAAAACTAATTAAGTAAAACGTTGCCCAGGATATACATAGCAGATTAAGGACGATTGCATAAATGTTGTCAATTAAATTAAACGAGATAAGGTAATTGAAAGGCAAATAAATTATTAATTTAAAATGATAGGTAAGGGTAATTCAAAAGGCCAAATTAAACTAGAATAATGTTTGTAGATATAGAATCCGAGGGCAAGCTAGTTCGAAATTATGGGGACCAACTGCCATAATTACTCAAACATTTCCAATTGGTATAATTGGAAGTTTCCATCGATTTCCTATTTTAACAAGACATTGCTAACTGGCCTCTCAACTATATGCATGGCCACTACGTTGCATCAAGAGGCATTGCTAACAATCAGCCAAGACGCATTGCATGAATCAACTAAAGGATCGAAGCCCTACTGCTTAACATTCGTTCAAGACCTCAGCAAGATCGGTCACCATTCAGTGGTTAGGATAAACATGGATTAGTTACGCCCAGCAAAGGCACCTATTGATTACCGGGCACAATTAATCACCCCAATCGCAAATTTCAATCTTAGGGTTGGTAATTGAAGATGTTGGCATATTTTCTTGGTCCTCTCTAATCAATGGATCAGATTTTGATAAATTAACTTCCTCCCATTTATAAAGACGTCCGTTTATGTAATTACTTTTTACATTTACTAAATAAGATTAAAAATTACTTACTGCTCACCCGTTCTACCATTCATTGATTAAGAGATAATCTATTAATATGGCCACAATTTACTATATTATTGTTAATGGGCGGATAGGTATGGCCGCGTGGGGGTTGGATGCCAATTAAAAAGTTTTACACGCAATCATTTTTTTACCGCATATGTTTATAACGCCTGATGAAGTGAAGTTGCCAAACCCCTCCATTGCCGCTTGATGTGTTGGCCATGACTTGAGAATATTAACGCATTGAGAGTGCACATCAACAAAACACAGTACATCAACAAAGGAGCCGAGGGGAGGTTCATTACCAATTATTGCAGGTTGTCAACTCTTTTCACTTAGTTCACAGTTTTTTTTCAACCAATATAACGTATTTACAATACTCAACGAGCCGGTCGCTCATTGCCTCTATCAAATCCCCTTAAAACCTTCTCAAAATCCCCCCAAAAGCAGCGAAGCTCTCTCCTGTACTTCCCTTAGCTACTCAATTCTCTCATGTACTTCCCTTAGCTACTCAATTCTGGGTGGAAGGGAGTCATCATTGGAATTACCGACCCACAACATTAACAGAATTACGGCCACGAGACATGCTATTGATTGGCTTCCATTTAGGATTGGGATTGGGCATCGGTGGGGAATAATCAGTCCTAAGGCTGTTGTAGTTGGTTTTCCAGGATTTTACACTAATGGTTGAGCTGGTCAGATACACAGGTAATGCTATGATCACTAATATTTCATGTGTATGTGATGTTTTCTTTTCCTTGATGAACTTCACCACGTTACATACACCTATTGACAATGGGCACAATTAATCACCTTTAATCATAAATTCCCAATCTGCTGGCAATTCAAGATGCTGGTATATTCTTCCTCGCCCTCTAATCAATGGATGAGATTTTGATAAATTAACTTTCTCTCATTTATAAAGACGTCCGGCTTATGTAATTACTTCTTACATTTCACGAAATAAGATTAAAAATTACTTGCTCACCACCATTGCCACTTTCAGTGATTAAGAGATAATCTATTAAGATAGCCACAATTTACTATATTATTGTTACTGGGTGGATAGGTATGGTCGCGTGGGTGTTTGATGCCAATTAAAAAGTTTTACACGCAGTATTTTTTTTTTTTTACCGTACGACCCAAATGGATGGCGGAAGCGCTTCAACCTCCAGCCCTCTGCAGCCGATGTGGGTTGACCACGATTTCCATGAAGAATATGAAACGATTGAAGAATATGAAACAAATGAGCGAAAGGCATCAACAAAGGAGCTTAGGAGGTTCATTACCAATTATTGCATGTTTTAAATCCATTTCACTTAGTTCACAGTTTTCTTTCAACCAGCATAACGTATTTACAATACTCAATGAGCTGGTCATTCATTACCTCTATCAAATCCCCTTTAAAACTTTCTTCTTCAAAATCCAAAGTAGTCAGCTTCCTCTCCCACCGCCTCTTTAGCTACTCAATTCGGTGAAGGTCATTGGAATTACCGCCCACAACACTAACAAAAGTACCTACCACTGGTATACAGATTACTTCCATTCGTGGATTGGGATTGGGCATCGGGGAATAACGTTCTAAGTCCGTGGTTTTGTTAATTACAAGTTGAGCTTAATGGATTAATGTAATGCCATGATCACTAATATTTCATGTGTATGTGATGTTTTCTTTTCCTTCAATTTATGTTCTAGAAACTTGTATCGCCATACATGTGTATAGAATTATTTGGGTGCATATATTCATGTTGGCGAAACTTTTGTAGGTTTCTCAACAAGCACAATCCACTGCTTTGTGGATATTTTCATCAAGTATCAAGTCTCTAATCAATATAAAACATAATCATGCCTTTTATACCTCAAAATTGCGGGTTAGCTACCGTATATTTATAGCAGAAAAACAACATACTTGAAGGGACCGGAGACAACAAAGATAGGAGAAGACCTATATATAGAGAGAAAGAGAGGTATCCCAAAGCATACGTAATACAAAAGCTTAGGACAGAGATCAGTGGTCTGATAAGACATGAACCTATCATGGACCAAACAAGACGGGGCTGCAGCTGATTCAACGCAGACGCTTATTAACGCCTATAATACACATCGCTAGGGTCGGGCACCTATATATAGGAAGACCATAAGATGATGAGTACCCCTTTTGTAACAAGATGACAGAAGCATGAGGGAGCATGCTAGTTCTGGTCCCGGCTTTGTCATCCGAAGAACCGAGGTTAATCGGTTTTGCAGTTTTCTCATTCATTCCCCTTTCGAGACCAAGAATTGACCAATGTTTCCTCTTTCTCCACACAATTTTTAACAAAGAAGAAACTTCAATTAAAATTTGACTCTCATAGCGTGGATTGCAAAATTCCACGCAGCAAGAAAATATTTGTTTATGGAAATAGGCGCGAACACCTAATTTGCTCAAGATAGCATTTAAGGGCCTGAAGTAGGGATTACCTCCAAAGCATAAATTTCGTGATGGGGATGTATATTCATGGGATTACCTATCAGTTGGATTGCAGAGGGTGCTAAGAGGAAACGGTTTCAGTTCTTAAGAAGGCCAAATTTCTCCAAAAATAAGTTTAAGTTCCTAAATCCCTCTAGGAATGCATATGCTCAGGTAGATTTGGAATTTTGATGTTCTTTGCCTATAGGAAGAGAAAGAGCCAAAGTGAGGTAAGTAAGGTGTAATTTATTTTATAGCATAGATTGAGTGAAAGAATTTGATACAAATACAAATTTCTTATTTCTTATAATTAGAAGGTGAAATTTTGTGTAGTTTCAGGCCCGATTCTCAGACCCTCGATCGGAAATGCACCCACGCCTAAACGGGCGGAAAATTTAATGAGGCGATGGACGGTGAGGTCCCGTTGGTGATGCACGCAGCATCGGTGGTCGCCTGGGAAGGAGGTGAAGGTACGCCCCGGCCAGAAAAAGCAATCTAAGCTAGAACCGTGAACCAACAATTCAACAAGTGCTGGGTGGAAGTGTTGATTCCCCGCAGAGGGTTCCTACTGACGGTGGGTCAAGGAGAAGGCATGACCAACAACTCGGTGGCAAATGGGATTCTATGTTTTAGTGGGTGGTTTGGTGTTACTTGAAACAAGGACAAGGACGAGTGGTATCAACTTAGACTACTGAAAGGGATTATGTTCAGGTGGGTGGCTAAGGTAATTCCATCACTTTCATTTTTTAAAATTCAAAGAAACAATTTATAATCCTTTTTAGAATAATTGCCAAGGAATTTTGAAACATCAATATTTCTTCAAGTACATATTTAACTAAGTTAATATTCCCCCTCTAGGAAACCATCGATTGCACCAATTATGAATTATATCCCATATCCACTAGAAACCAGAGCCAATCACTCCAACCATGTCCATTTGACTTCAAGAGGAATCCAAGGCGCTTAAATCTCTCCTGTACTTTAAATGCCTGGAAGGGAAACAAAGTCCCACCAACAACTACACATCCTCTTGCTACAGATTATTAAAAAAATGTATAGTTGATTTCTTAATGCTAATCTCCATCCTTATAGATATGTTATAGACTTATAATAGTTATAGAAGTCCGTGTGCTTTCCCTAGAGAACCATTTGGAAAAAGAAATGCATCATCCACCAACAATGATACAATTAAATAGTTCCATCAATTCTAATTACATATATACTTTTAGACCTTTTATCCAAGTGATATGGCTTGGCTTAGTCGTTCACTAACATGTAAAAATAATATTGGTGAAAAACAATAACCTTGTCTCAACCCATTATGAGTTTGAACACATCAAATCCTCCTTAGACAAGTCAATTTTAGAAAGTAAATCTAAGAATGTAGATTTAAAAGCCCCAATGATCTTACCTATGCTTTATATTTCATTTATGACCTTCAATAAATATTCCCCCACTAATTCATAAAAACCAATGCCGCTTGTCCTTCTTAAAAGAGGCCAACGTTAATAAGCTTTACTCTTTATATAATTCTTCCATCATCATCTAATTATAGTATACAAAACTAGGAAAATATGTCGCTAGGCTTCAATACTTCAAATAATACCTGTCTAATAAATTCCTCATAAATGCACTAGAAATGACAGACTTTGATATCTATATTCTCCTTGAAATTCTTAACAGGCTTGCACTTTCTAGCTTGAATCTCACAAATTATGAAAACCCTCTTTATATGGTTTGCATACTAATGAAAAATTTGTGCCTTGTATAACTTATGGAACCACACCTCTCTACTTTTTATTCCCGATTTTCCTTCTCTTATGTCTAGTAGTTCCCTCTTATTAGTTTCTAAGTCCAAAATACTATATACCATATTGTCCATCCCTCATGAAATTCTTCTATATATATATATAAGCTATCTCCTCTTCAAATCCTTTCAAATATCTACCCAACCATTGTCACTTTAATCTTCTTCAACGAAGCTCCAAATCGTGAGTTGGTTCAATCTCTAGAATGTGTATCATATCTTAACCATTTAGTCTTGACCATAGCCTAGAAATCGTCTTCCTCAATCCAAGTGGTATTGAACTTGAGATGGTCATCAGGTTTCTGATGTGCTTCATGTGCTTCTCTAGGTGAAGAAAAATAAGACAATGGTTAGAACATCCCCCTATTTCTACGCATGTTGTGATTTTAACAACCTTATATAAGAGAAATTTGAAACCAAGAATATATGGAACCTCTTGGTTTCTTTTGGTGCACTCAAATGGTTATTTTTTCATGTAGGGCTTGAGTTTGACAAGTTCAACATCAACTAAGCCCCCTTATTTAATTTTGTGTTTGAAAAAATTTGTTAGCATATTTTTTGAGACAAGAGATTTTTTCAACCCAAAAATTTCATTGGATAAGGAGATATACATACCCTATCCTACCCCTCTTGATTTGTTATATAACTTTAAAACACATTTTCTTAACCATTAGACCCAATCAAACTATATATTATATATAACAACAATTTGATCAAAATAATGTTTAAAACAATACATATATCAAAACTTAACCAATTCCTAATATTTATGTCCGTCTCAATCAATCTTGACAAAACAAGCCGACTAATGCTCATTGATATTAAAGGCAAAACTATAATATATTAAGGATATAAATGTGACCGTTCCATTAACTTACTTTCGTTCTAACTCAGATTTCAACATCCTTCAAAGCTGGCTGGTAAAGAAGAAACTTACTGGTAAAGCTCTTTGTACACGGAAGAGTGGAAGACAATGACAGGAATTGTTTGTGAGAGGAAAGGCAAGGGAGATAAAAATAGCAAAATACGAAGAAGTGAAGCAGCCGTCATGCGCAGAGAAGTGGATTTTAAAAAAGATGGGCAAGTATATGGACAAGTTGTTGCAATATTGGGCGAGCATCTCTTTTATTATAGGTGTAGTGATCATGGGAAAACACGGTTGTGTAAAATTAGTGGCAGGTTAAGGCATGAAGGTGTTCGTCTTAGTGTAGGTGATGTCGTTCTCGTAGGTCTCAGACATCCATGGATTACATCTGATTCCAAATCGGACGTCATTTATAAGTATAACCACGATGAGGCAATTCTTCTCAAAGCCTACGATCAACTCCCTCCCGAATTTATCAAAGTTGGAGTCAACACTGAAGGAGAAGAAACCTCTAACAATGAATACTCTGATGGAGAAGATACCTCTATCAATGAATATTCTGATGAAGATGAATAGATTAGAGAAAACAAAAAAAAACTTTTGCTCGGCTTTGTAGTCGCATCGCTATGGGTCAAGTACATAAATTCACTACACACTTAAGTGAAAAATGAATTGTTTCATTCTTTAACTGATGGTAGTCACCACAAATCCATCTCAGGTGAAGCAATAATCCCTTTATAGTGGTCCATTAAACTCCTATCGTGCCATAGGGTGTAGTGTCTATTATGGAACAACAAGCTGGTCACTAGGGTGCCATTCAATCATCCTTATTTGGATAAAAATGTTGGAAATATACATGGCATTGTAAGTACATTAGATTATCGGCTATCTTGGTCATCGATCAAATAAGGGTCAACTCTGGTATGGTTATCAAGAAAGACTACTTCAAGATGCTTCAGAGGAACTGGCAGACCCTCAAGCATTAGAGTCTTGATGTTGTGGAGTGTTTTTGCGTCCGAGGTATACTGGTGAATGGCTAAGCAAGGAAAAGGGAATGTCGAGTATGGGGAACGTATGATCAAGAGAAGGATGATCAAGTTGAGAAGAGATGATTTGAGGAGACATTTTTATGTTCCACAGACAAGGAACTAAGAAAATCCTTTCTAAAGAAGATATTTCAAATAAACAACCTTCACGATGAAAAACCAATAACAATTATAGTCTTATTTGAATGAAATTTTATTTGTTTAGTTTCATATTTTATTGCATGAGTGTATAAAGAGACAAAGAGAGATTCAATCTGTATGGAGAGGTCAAGAATCACTGGTTTGTGACCAAGATGCAATCAATAGATTGCAATATGTGGATAATAATTAAATAAATCCATCAATTTTGGCTTGATCATGTGAAAGAAGGATTTATTGTTGAGTTTGTTGTTGAATGAAATGATTTAGTCTATAGTCTTGAAACAAATTTTGCATTCAACCCTAGAAGTAGACTGTTGTAAGAAATTTCCCTATGGATAAAGATTGTCTTCATAGAGAAAGGGATGATGGGAATGCAACTCGATAGGATGAAAGAATAACCCCCCATGTGTTGGGAGGGAGGAAAAGAATGCGAAGAATGGATATAGTAGAATGCATCCAAAAGTGATGAGAGGAGGTGAGAAGAGAATGGATACAAAAGAGTAGAGTAGAAGAAGAAGAGATACATAAGAATATTTGGGTTAAGGAGACTGTTAGAAATAGAGAAGCAAAAAGAAAAAAAAAAACAAATGGGTGACAAATTAGTAAGATCCGGAATGAAGAGGAAAGAATCCATGCCAAAATCATGTGCAGGAGAAATATTTGTGCTAGAGATAAGTGTAGAGGAAGAGAGGCATACTCCTTACAAGGGAAGTTTTTGAAGCAAACAAGTGTGCCTTCCTCCTACCGAGTGGCCAAGGAAGGGATGTGGCCTTCCTGGTGGCCCACTAATTTAAGATTTTTGAAAGGTTCAAACGAAGTATTCCTTACCATGGAATTTGAGAGAATATTAAAGGAGGAAGAATATAATGGCAACCATTTAAAATTTCATAATGTCAAATAAACGTCTTAGTGGACTTAACATTCTTTGTATTTTATTTTCATAATTATATAAAAGAGAGAGGAGCATATGCCTCACCTTATAGCTAGTTGGATTTCTCTTACAGGACACGAGGATATATATTTTTTTCTTCATTTTCTATTCTTTATTTTTATTTTA
The DNA here is from genome assembly GCA_010110895.2 of Picea sitchensis. Lineage (NCBI taxonomy): Eukaryota > Viridiplantae > Streptophyta > Pinopsida > Pinales > Pinaceae > Picea > Picea sitchensis. Next base: position 10,564 of record SNQJ01S0074302.1, read on the forward strand.
GTTATTTTAATAAATTTGAGCAATAAGCTAGTAAAATAAATATGAGACCTAAGGAAATAAAGGTGCATACCAAAATATTTTACCTTAATACAAGATCTGTTGGGAGAAAATTTTCTGAACTCAAGTAGTTAATCGCATCCCAAATTTATTAAACTTGGAGTGAACACTGAAAATCAAAATCCTTCCAAGAAGAGACAAAGAAGATTATGAAAACCCGTCAACCACATTGAAGGTAAAGAAACCTCTCACGATGAATATTCTCAAGAATATCAATAGATTAGTCGTACTTGTTGATATACATGAATTATGTATTAATAAATTTTACTATTAATCTTCATAACTCAAGAATTTAAGTATTACATTCAACTCTTTAGTGTATTTATCACCCTAACCAATTTAGTGCATTTTTTGTGATGAGATTATATTACTTCTCCTCCTCATTTTGTTTTATTTAGTCCATAAATCCTCCCTTTATTTCCATTCTCCATGATATCTCTACTCTTAACTCACTTCTTGATAAGTAATTTGATGCTCCACACTTTGATAAATATGAAAGAAATTATCAAGACCTATGTATATTGTCTGCAAATCAAATAATTCCCATGAGAATATGTTGGTAGCATACAGTTTTGACAAGACAATGTACACACCATAAGTCAACATTGTGTGTTCTCCCAAGATTTTTCACTATGCAACACAAATATGCATGCCATGAGCATATGCTGGTAGCCTACAATTTTGACAAGATTGTGTACACACCATAAGTCAACATTGTGTGTGTTCCCAAGAGTTTGCACCACAGAGCAAAAATAAGGCAAAGCAGTACGCATCAAATCCAAGATATTCACAGTTATTGTTAATTCTCGTAACAACCTGACTAGTAATGGTTAAGGTTGTGGGTGAGTTGGTAAGGTTGATATCATTTCCATTCTCCAAGAGGCATAAGAGGAATGCATGTGAGTATGTAAGGGTCCAGTTTTTGTTAACTAAGATTTGATTGTTATGATAAGTGGAGAATATTTAGAGCTCTAGTTATGCATTGTATTACATCTTGTTATGTTTAGATATGGTATGAAAACATTTGATAAAACTAGATCGAAATATCAACACATTGTTGGTCTCAGTTTTCATCATGAATGCGCTCTACGTAGGCTTCAACCTCTGCTTAGTTGAATATATCTAAATGATAATAAGATTAATGAATAAAGCATGAAGAAGAGTTTTCTTTGTATCTTATGTATTATGGTTTGAATGTGTGCTTGTTTGATATTATTTTCCGCAACATCTATATGTCAAATGTTACGAATGAATGCAAGGTGAATGCATGGAGCTGAATGAGACCTTCCTGGTCTATATTGTTCCTTTATCAATTGCACGAAACCCATGGTCTCTATGATTCTCATGGAATCTCGACTCACAACTTATTTAGTTCTTGAAAATTGATATGCTAACACCTATGAGGTATTTTCTAGTAAATCCTTTTCAACCCTGAGCCAATAATTGGTTCCAATGTGACGACCTCAATGTTTTTTGCTACATGTTGAAGGAAGGACGTGATGTGTAAACCTTCAAGGAAGAATATAAAAGACTATATCTATGAGAATTAGGATGAGTTAACGCAATGAGATATCGAGAACCTACAAATCAACCTCAAACAATGGAAACAAAATTACATCTATATAGATTTGAATAAAATTTTATTTGTTGAGTTTCAACTTTTATTGCATGAGTGTATAAAGAGAGAGAGATTAAATCTATATGGAGAGGCCAATAATCATTGCTTAGATCTGTGATGCACCAATAGATTGCACATGTACATAATAATTAAATAAATCCATCAAATTTTTGTTTGGATCATGTGGAAAGAAGGTATTGTTGAGTTTTTTTGTTGAATGCAATGATTCAATCTATAGTCTTGAACAAATTTTGCAGTCAACCCTCGAAGTACATTGTTGTAAGAAATTCCACTATGGATAAATATTGTCTTCATAGGGAAAGGGATGATGGGCATGCAACTCGATAGGATGAAAGAATAACCACCCCCCCCCCCATGTGGGAAAGAGGGGATATAGTAGAAGGGATCCAAAAGTGATGAGAAGAGGTCATAAAAGAATGGATCCAAAATAACATAGTAGAAGAAGAACTGAGAGATACATAATAAGGGTTTAGTTAAGGAGGGAAGCAAAGAAAAAATCAAATGGGTGACAAACTAGTAAGATCCAGATCAAGAGAAAATAAACAATGCCAAAATTGTGTGGAGGAGAAATATTTGTGTCAGATATAAGTGTGGAGGAAGAGAGGCCATAAAAAGGACATGACATTAGGAGTGAGGCATCAAGAGAGGATACCAAAAGTAGTGGTATTAGGATTGAATAAAAAAAATATAGATCCCCTTATCTAGTGAGATGTGTAGTAACATTAAAAGATAAGGTATTAATAAAAAATATAAAAAAGATAGTGATGAATCCTTCCAAGGAGAAAAGACCTTAACAATCATGAGAAGGCTTTAAATTATGTATATAGGGATCTCTTTGGGATCCATCATCGAATAATATCAAAGATTATGGAGGAAGCCCCTATTTGAACCACCCACCTTGCACATTTGTCAATAAGAAAAAATAACTGAAGAATGTTAAAAGGTGGTGGAAGTACAAGAAGAGATATTAGAAGAAATGGAAGGAGAATATACAAGTGAAGAAGAAAACAAAGTCAACAATACTTCACAAAGAAATATCACCGCGAATGCCAAGTAGTAGTTTTCAAGAAGACACAATTCTGTAAATCAAGTATGGAAACCCCCGACCAACCCCTCAAGATTTGTAGAATTTGAGATAGAAAGAGATGATGAAAGACAACACCAGTTCATGTGTTAAGTTGTATGGTCTACAGAAAGAGTTTTGGATGAGGAATCTATGATTGTACATATAGAGACCACATTCATAGAAAGATATTTCAAATGGTACATGAAGTACAAGGCTGCTACACCAATGATAGAAGAATGTCCCTTAAATAAATTAAGGGAGATCTCTTGATATAATTTTTGAAACCAAAATCAGAATCACAATGTATAATTGAGATCAAGGAGATTAAGAAACAAGCTTGATAAACTGCGTGGGATTATGACCAATGATCTAATATTATGTTGGATAGACTAATATTTCATATCCAAGACATCCAACAAAGAGAATGGTTTTTTGCTAGACTCCTATACAGAATGGACCCAGGATAAGGTAATGACCCAAGTGGATGTTGTAGAAATAGCTTTATGCTTAGAATCTACACCAGATGCAGACGCTAAGGTGGTTGGTGGTGGTACAATATCACCATGAACCTCTTTCAAGAAACAATGATAAGATATCATCAAGGATAAGGTTGTGTGAAAAAATGTCTAGTGTATTGTGTCCTACATAGAAGGTCACAATAGAAATGAGTGTCTTACATTGGGAAGTTACACAACGACAGGTGCATCAAATCTATTTTTGACTGGACCAATGAATGAGTGGTGTAATATCTATAGACAATGGGGACATTTACCTCCATGTTTCCTAACACTACAAAAGTATACAAATACCAAAAACACTCTATTTTTTTATCTTTTCATATCCATGGGCCATGATGTGAACAGTTTTCGATCACTACAACTAATGAAGGAGAATATTGCATATGCTTACTATGTCCCGGAAGAGATTGCTGTGACCAAGGAGGTTTCGGCTAACAGAGAAGCTTTCAGGAGGAGGCCATTGAGGATGATAGGAAGATTATGATAGCGATGGTGGTATATGAGACCTCCTACCCATTTTAACTATCATGAGATACGCCACTTCCGGAATTATAAAAATTGCCGTAATACACTGTGTGGATATTGCCACATCTTAGACCATGTGATGCAAAATTACTGGAGTTATTGGAAAAATAGTAGGAAAATAAGTGACACTGCAACATGGTTATTGTTGAGCCATTCAAAGATCAAAAGCCGAAATAAGAATACTTGCAGATGGTATAACCGGAGGAGGCATTTGTATAAGGGATAACCTACAACATGGAGAAATTTTAAGTAAATTTTTTTAAGTAAAGATTAGAAAAGCATAGAAAGAACATCTTAAGTTTGACACCTCTTAGGAAAATCAGTTCCTTAGTGACACAAAAAGGGTGCTTGACAAGGAAAATGCATGCAAATAATTACAACACACAACACAAAGGGCACTCGAAGAGGCATGTGCATGTGAATAATTAAAATAATCGACATAGAGGAACTAGAAGAGGCTCATGTGCACAATGGATTGCAACGCATGACACAAAGGACACTAGAGGAGGAACAAATTGTGTGAAGACACTTTGAATTAAATGAAAGTAAAATACATACAATGAAAAATTTTTACATATGCCATATATAAACTGTTCAATCCGCCTTTTTCCTCTCTTTATGATGAATACCTCTTTCATTTATTTCAATGTAAGTAGAATTTTATAGTTTTCCTACCAATAATTGATCCGGATTTTACAGTAGAAAGAAAATGAATACAGATTATTAAAAGTGCTTAACACAATATAATAGATATACAATAAAACCGGTTTCTATTCAACAACTAAAATACCAAAACAATAAAAGGCAGCAGATAATAAGTTTGTTGGAATGGTGGCGGTTTATCTCCGAGAAGAGATGCGAATAACGCGACAATCGCAAGAAAACCAGTTAACAGGCTCAAGGCAATTTTACAATAATAAATAATGCCAAAATCCTAGACATCCAAAACCTAACCCTAGATGAAGCACTAAAAGTCATGTGGCCCCGTTTGAGTAAGTGAGTAAATCAACTTCCCGGGGTCGTAATTTTTTCATATGATCTCTGTTTTAGGTTTTTGATAGCCTGTTGGAAAGGTGTTGTTGACGAGATTCATTTTGGGGCTCAATAATGCATTTTTATATTATTGAGGAGATCGATCACGAAAAAACCTTCATTTAGGCCTCCTCAAATGGCCATGTCCAAAGTTAAAACCTAAAATAGTAAATTGCCAAATTGTCGGAAAACCTGCTTTGAGATAGTTGAAAAGGTGGGTGGTTAACATGACCATATGGATCAATTATCCCCTCAGGAATAAATTGTATCCATTGCATTGAGGTCCCCCATCGATGAGGAAATTTATCAATTTGGCCCCAGAGCTGCTTGCCTGCGGAGAGCGTTCCGCTTGATCTAATCGATAAACTTGATCCTTTGTTATTGAGTACTTGATCTATCCGCCCACAATATAATCATTGATTCCTATTGCAGGTAGTCTTGGTTGAGCTCATATTTAAGTTTTTTTCTGCTACTTCTGAGGTGTCCCACAATGGTGGGAAATAAGGGCAAAAAGGATCCACGTTGAACACTAGGTGCGCACTAAGAAAGGAGGAATGTTGAGCTCAAAATAATTATCCCCATGACCTTGGTGATATTTGCCCATACCGAGTGGGAGAAGCTCCGATGGGTCCTATAAGGCGTTCTTTACGCAAATGTAACAAGACCTTGTCTACCACCTGAAAATTTTGCAGCACCCAGTGTTGATCATGGAAATTATTGTACTTGTCATTGGAATTATAAAAAATATCCTGAACCTATTGACAAATATGTTGGATCCACTCAATGAAACAAGTGTATTTGTCAGCTTTAGTTGGAGCAAGAGATGAGTCGGTCAAGGTGACCGCGAGGGGAAGCACAACATCTGTTCCTATCGGTCGGATCCTAACCCCACTTGAAAGGGTTTGTAGTCCAGCTTTGAGCCATGCGTGGTCGGCTAGCTATGTCGACATAGGAAAGGGCTCTCGTCCCATGTGTGGGGGTGCTTCGAATTATACATGTGTATGATATGCACAATCATTCGATTTTAAACCCCATGGCCATCCGTCTGCTGGGTGGAAGGTTGTGGATTTGGTGAGCTTGGTGTCCGTACATGACCAGAGGTTTAACCATAATGTGATGAGAAATTGATTATCCCAATCAGAGACAATGGTTTGTAATTCCAAAATTCCAAATCCACTAAAGAGGAGCATGGCAATGGCCTCTACTGTGATACTCTTCATAGGAAACCGCATCTTCATCTTAGAAAAAGCCATCAACCACAAACATTGTGCTCATATCCCCGCTTGCGGATCTGAGGTTCCGTGATGTAGTCCATATTGAGATGGATTCCCATGGCCTATCAAGAGTAGGAAGAGGGTGTACATGCCTTGTTTCTTAGTGACCAGTTTGGCAATAGCAGTAAATGCAGGATCCGATATACTTGTTGACCTCCTATAAAACTTTTGGCCAGTAGAAATGTCATCCTGGAAATTCCGTTGTCTTTTCCATGTTGAAGTGTCAAGCCACCCGACTGTAGTGGTCTTACCAACTCATCTTCGCTCGCTCGCTTGAAGGAACAAAAAAATGGCCCAGATGGCATAACAGTCCATCTTGAAGATGGAAATTATCGATAACTACATTTGCACCCAACATTTGGTAGGAAGTGGAGAAGTCATTCCGTCTCATAGAGTCAGCCATCCATATGTCTCATGGCTACAAGATTCTAGCACTGTGGTGAGTGTCGCGATGGGCGATATTTTGAGGCAATCAGTGATGTGATTGATGCTTCTTGTTTTATACTTGATATTGAGGTGGAATTATTAAAATTATGTGGACCACTTTGATGGAGGTCATTCTACAATTTTTCCCATGTCTGCATGAACTACAAAGGGTTATGATCTGGTGATGGACCTGCTCCATCCTAAAGAATGTAAAATGCCCACCAAGGCATGCCACAATGGGAGTATATTTCTTTGTCAAGTAGGTACCTTTATGGACACAGATCCGAAAGTGTCTCTCCACATGATAGGCCATGGGTGCCTGCTGAGTCAGAACTATGCCCACAACATAGTCCAAGTATTTGTCTCGATCTCAAAAGGATATTGTAGTTTAGGTGATGAAAGTGCTAGGCTCAACACAAGCGTTGCTTCAAATCGTCTAATGCTTGTTGTTGGGACCGACCACAATAAATTTTGCCTTACCACCAACCCTCGTTATTTTGCTGAGGGCCCAATATGGGGAGGTGTCTCAACAATCCAAGAAATTACAAAAGTCCAAGAAGGTCCAGCTCTGAGTGTTGTTAGTCATACTGTGGATGACTGAGCTTGGATGATCTACATGTATGTCATGCTGATCAATGATGGTTCATATATGATGGGACCTCACCATGTCAAGGATTCTCATTTTTCCAAGTAGGCGATAGCTTTTGTGTCAGCCCATAGGGTGTGAAAACCCGCTGAATATGCCTTCGCAAGTGTTCAGCCCAAGTCTCCTATAAATGAGAATGTATCCAGATACACCACTACAAAAAAATATTGGTGAATGGTCATAGGATACCTAATCCTCATTAAAGTGGTTGGAGCATTTTTCAAACCAAAGGGCATGACCAAACCATTCAAAAAGGCCTTCCTTTTGATTTGAAGATGGTCTTCCATATATCTGTCTCTGTTTTAGACGGGGACTCGTGTAGCCGACTTCAAACTTCAATCTACCTGAAGTATTTGGCCCCCGTGAAATGATCAAGGAGGTCATCGATTTAGAGAATCAAAAATCATTTAACCGTGATTTTGGTCTTCAGGTTTCGGTAATCAATGCAGAGTCTCCAAGTGCCATCTTTCTTCTATGCCGGCACGATTGGGCTCTAGCAGATGAGTCAGCTGGATGTGCCCGGTCGAAAGTAGTTCTTATATATGTCACTTGAGCTCCTCATTCTAACAAAGAGAGAGATGATAGACTGGCCCAAATGGTAGCAGCAAGGCCGGGGTCAGATCAATTTGGTGCTTGAACTGGTAGTGTTGAAGTACCCTTGTAGGTGAGGAGAAGATATCCAGTATTCTTCCATGACCTTATACACTGCTTTTGTTGCATGGGTAATGGATGCAGAGACCTTGGATGTGGCTATGATCTTTCACTTATTCTCGAGAGTGAATCATGAAGAAGAAACAATTTCCTGTGTAAAAGATGATCTTCGTGCATTTCTTAGTATAGATCAAGGAAATAACACTAGTGGGATTGCCCCAGTATCCCTGCATACCCTTTGTTCAAAGTAATAATAACAATACAAGGCCTAGGACTCATATACAACATGACGCCTATTAAATATGGGTTGGCCTAAAAGCATCACAACCAAGAGGAGCAACATCACACACACATCTCATCTTGAAGGGCTTGATACACACCACATCTGGCACTCACATAAACTGGAGATCGCCCCTTTGCACGGGGCCAGGGTGCAGGTTACAGGCCAGCCACATGACTTAATTCTAATGAGATGAGGTTCTTTTGGCTAATCGCTATCAATGATGAAGTGTACTGGGTGCCTTTTACCCACATCCGGAAATGGAAATGTGCACCTCCTTCTTATGGCTCATTGGGCTCACCAGTTGGAGCTTGGTGGCATGAATGGTGGAACCAGATTCCCGTGATCAATGACTGCCTTCCTTCTCGGTTCTAGCTCGCAGTCATAATATGCATCTGATTCAGAGACTTTCACTTCGTCCACAAGCAACTTCTTTGAGAGGAAGTCAGCATATGCTAGCTCCTTATGGAAGTCGCACCACTCGGGTATCTTGTCTTCCTTTGGTCCTTATTTTCTATGGCTTGACCGGGTTGTCCCCGACACTGCCCCATATTTTCCGTCTTGTTTGCGGGTTGGGGCCACCCTCTTGGCTTTTGTTGTGAGGGGTTCTGTGCCCAAATTTCCAATGCCTTTTGTTTGAGCTTCATTGATTTGATAGCATATTAATAGGCCGCCTCCAAGGATGAGATGTCCAGAAATCGCATTTCGGTCTAGATGTATCTATATAGATCAATGTGATACTTGAGCACCATATTTCACCTCAATCTTTGATACCCAACTTCTTGTGTGTAAGTATGGAAGATATTTGTAAACTGTCAGTTGGTCTCTTCTGCTCGCAATGGTCCATCTCGCAGATACGTAGTCGGCCATAACTTCCCACATGGTAGTATTGTTCATTAATAGAATCAAGGATTCCCAGTGGCTGACCTCTAAAAAATAATGAGGTTTCCTCTATTTCCTTTTGTCACGTAAAAGTTTCCCACCAATATTTGACATGGAATGGCTTTGAGGGATACACAAAGTAATATTTTCTTTATTCTAAAAGTTATGGAGAGAAATACCCTTCTAGTAAATTAAACCACTTTTCTACAACATCTGCATCTATCTGACTTGAAAATATAGGAATATCAAAGTTTATTTGTAACTTTAAGGGGGAAGCGCCTCCGCTCGAAGAATATGCATCCTGCTGCTATAGTCGCTGAAGGATTTGTGCTAAACTATCCATCCTCTCTGCTCTCTATTACATTAGGGATTCCCCAATCAACTGCTTGAAAGGATATCCCTGGTCTCCATCATATTTATTTTCCTTCCATGGAGGTCAAGCAGCATGCGAGCTTCTTCCTCTAGAGAACAAGTCGAGACCCGTCCCTTCTACTCGTTCACATCGGGGACATGCATTAAGACAACAAGGAGAAGATCACTCTGATACCAATCGGGATATGGATTTCATGAGAAGAACTAATGAATACAGATTATTAATAGGTTCTAACACAAAAGAACAAGAAAACTAGTTTTCTATTCAATAACGTAATAAACTGAAACTGTAAATGCAAAAGAAAAACAAGCTCTCATTTGGAATGGTGGTGGCTTATTTATGAGAAGAGATGTGACGACAATGCACATATCTGGCAAGAAAGAGGTTACCGAGGGGGGTTTCAAGGTTTTTACAATAATCAAGAATCCCAAAAACCCTAGACGTCCAAAACCTAACCCTAGGAGAGAGATGAGGCGCCAAAGTCATGTGGGCCTCGCTTGGGTAAGTTAGTATATCAAATTCCCTGGGTCACAACTTTTGCATACCTACCTCGCTTAGGTATAGATCGTTGGAAAGGTATTGTCCAGAAGATTCATTTTGGGCTTCAATCATGACTTCATTCTATCATCTGTATATCATCCCAACCTTCATTTAGGCCCTCAAATGGCTCCTCAGAAGTTAAAACTGCTTAAAAATAGTAAATTGCCAAAATTAACTATTTGGAGCCAGCTGGAAAAGGCAGTGGTGGCCACCTATATCCATCTAGATCAATAAAACTTGTATATTCCACATTTTATTTCCATGCATAAATACTTAATATCAAATCAACCAACATCACATGAACTCGGAAGTTGAAGAATCTTGTAGCCAATTGATTTATATATCATAATCCCAAAAAACCCATGGATGTGAAGAAGAAAATGTGGATATATATATATAGTATCCCACAAAGTGAAATTTTATAACATGAGAACACATAAGAAAAAAATGAGTTAAGAAAAAGAGGTTGATTTGATTTTAAAAATTAAATATGACAAAGGAACCTTAATCCCCTCGGAATGGGTACAGTGTCGTTGTCATCCCCATGTCATTTTCATATCAAAGTTTCTTTTTAAATGTTGTTTATTTGTTTTGAGAAACACATAGTCCAAAAAAAGCATAAAATTGATGCTCATGTTTCCATGATGTGGTAGCCAAGACAGGGAAATAGAAAACATATGCAATAAACACCCACACTTTTCAAATAATCACTTTCATCCTTGCATGTCTAGAAACAACTAATTATATTATCTGGATTTATTATTCATGATTACCAAAAGAGAATAAAAGGCTATATGTGTGAACCCAAGGTCGAATTCACAGTGGGGTCAAGTGATGAATTTTTGGTTCTCCATTTCATCTCTATTACATTCATTGTTTATTTATGGCCAATAACGACATAAATAAATAACTCCTCATTCATATAATCTAAAGAAACTAAATTCATTTTCATCCTCAATTTTGTTTTGATTATTTATTTTGTTATTAGCCATAAATAAATAACTAATCATTGTACTAATCTAATAGAACTAAATTCATTTTTAGTATCAATTCACTTTGCTAATTCTCACTAGCGATTTTTATGTTTATTCACTCCTGTATTGAATCATATGTACCAAAATATTTCTTAGTTTGATAAAATAATATAATGGTATATTATGTACACTTCCTTGAGTGATTTTAAAATAATACATTGCACTCATATGTATATATATTTTAATTAATCGCTTTTTATAAAATTTCAATTAATCATCTCAAACTCAAATATGTTTTTATAAAAGTATAGAGTTTTATATTTTTGTTATTATGGTTTCTAATATAATGATTGCATTAATGTGTTAACTAGCATATAACACCTCTATTATTTGTAACAAACATCCATATATTAATTATTGAGCAACACAACATTTTACATTGCAAATGAAATAAGAATCCCATTTTTATTATATAAGACAAGTGCCACATTTTATATGAAAATGGGTCAATGTAAAGTTCCACAATACTCAAATTGCATCCAAAATGTAATTGTTACACTCATTAGTAACATGTCCTCATGCAATTGAGACAATATGTCCAAAACAAAAATCCTTTGATTTTTATAGACAAATATTTCAAACATACAACTTGTAACATTCAATTATAATTATTGTCACTAAACGTCACTTGAATTGTTGTCATCTCTCGAGTTGCATGTGTGTCTCATTCATTCATCACTTGTAATCATATTGTAATCATTGTTATTTTTTTTTTTTTTTTTTTTTTTTTTTTTTTTTTTTTTTTTTTTTTTTTTTTTTTTTTATTATTATTAATAAATAAACTATAATAATTATATCTATATTTATATGCATAGTAGAATATACATGATTGCATAAATCTAAAATCATACCATAGAAATGACTATTTCATAAACACTGCACATTCTTTCAAAGCCATGTTGCATGTAGTCTCTCAAAATCTCTTATATTGGATGCACTCTATATTTTTTTCAGTTCCTACTACTACCAAATTTGTTTTTTAAATCCTCTTTGATAAATGTATTGATACACTTCAGATATGAAAGATTAAATATTCATTGTATACTATTATTGAATATACTTTTCTAATTGTCATGGTGATGCCATGACAGAATAAGGATTCAAAGGCATCCATAACCTTATATCATTTCTATCATCAGTTAAAAACAAGGTTATTTTTGTTGTAGTGTTGATAGGAACATCTGAACCCGTGCACTATTGGTGTACAACGTGCACTACAAAATTGTTTTGTTAAGATAAAATCAACATGACACAATTTGGAATCCAATGAAATGGGTGATCCCATTGAAACTATTTTTCTTAAAAAATCTATTATCAGGAAAAATAGAGAAAAACCAAGAGAGAGAAGAGAGAAACTAGGGCATCCACTACCAAATGTAACTATAAACCATTCTAGATTCTTTTTCTAATGCACTGATATTTATTTGAATAATATAAGGGAAGGATTGAGATGATGAATAAATAAAATCATGTACCCTATATTTCTTATCTCTGGTAAATTCTGTATGTAAATTCGGCTCTTTCAAAAAAAATTTCCCCATATAAATCTCCTTGCACAACATGCTCACTAAATTTTGGAAAAATAATGAAAGAATGAATTGGGTTTTCATTTATAAATACATAAATTTTGAAAATACTTTTCCCATAAATCTCTCTTGTACTAATATCCCCACTAAATTTTGGAAAGAACAAACTTTTTTAAGTTACTTTTTTAGTTTGGTAATTTCTTTTTCATTTTAACCTTTAGTGGTGCAACCAACACTAAGATGCATTTTTTTAACTGGAATGCACTGGGGGTTTCTAAGAACATTCTAGAAGGTTTGTCAAAATATTGTTTTAATAATCAATTGTTCTAACCTATTTTGGTGCATTTATTATACCCAAAATGATGCACTTTGTTATTTGGGAGCACTGCAATACATTTGAACTTTTATAAAATAAAAGATGATATTTTAGTATTTTTATATTAACAATGTTAATTGATACCCTTTAATTGTTAAAAATGAGGCATTAGGTTTTGTAACAACACCAATGCGGTCAGTCGACCTAGGTGTACTTGTCGTAAAACTTCCACAAAACCTTCTAAACGCCTCCACTAAAAACATATAAGGGATAAATATCTCGGGGGGGTTTCATAAAAACCTCCGCTACAAAGTATTCTCCTTGTAGTGAAAAATACTTAAAATTACATCTATATATTATTATCCTAAACAGACCCATCTCAATTCATACTACATGTATGATTATTCTAAACATGATGACCTAACTAGTCCAAAGGTATTGCATGTATGCACCAAACTGTTGGGACAATACATCAGTTAAAAAAATCTCCCTATTTAAGAGTCCGGAAGCTAAATCTTGGTATAATAAATAATTACCTTTAAAAAAGAGCATTGTAATTTGCAGACTAGCATCCCAAAAACTTGAATATGTTTTTATCAAAATGCATTAACAAAGAAGTATGTTTGTTTCAAATACTTCTTCGAGTAGGAACATTGTTACAAGAAACATATGGAAGACATATGGTGACAATGATACATGCATGGGGATCTAGTCTCAACAAACAACTACTTATTTTGTGTCTTAATCTCCATGAAAGATATTACTGAGAGCCTCACCAAATGGATCAAGATTCAAAAAACATGTCACAACACTTTTCCATAATGTTATATATTCTTTCTCTTTATCTGTAATTTAAAAAAAAAAAAAACTTAATTATTGCAATCTCTTTGTCTATCATTATTTAGAAAAACTAAATCAACAATGTATTTCGTGAAGTTTAATTTTTAGAAAAACTAAATCAACAATGTCTTTGGTGAAGTTTAACTTCTATAATCAATCATAGGTAAGTGGAATGGATTGAAATGGTCATCCATGATGAGGTCTTGCCTGTAAAGGGGATGAGAAATATTGTCTCTTCAAACACCCAATCTTGTCTCAATGGATGGACATGAGAAATAATTTCAATATATATGCAATAGCAATAATTTTGTCCCATATGACATAGTTAACACTCATCCTAATTTTCTTTGGGGATGTGTTTCTACAAAAAAACTTATGGCCATGAGAGTGCCATTTGAAGCCAAAATTATTTTACTTAGATACATCAAAATAAATTGGATACATTAAAGGGCTAGTTGAATCATTGCAAGCATAACCAACGAATAAGATTGGTGATTTTTTTTTAATAAAAATCAACTATGCATGCAAGATATAGAGAGAGACATTACATTTTTGTTCCATGCTTTTGACAGGTTCATAAAAACTTTGTCTCAAGATCAAGATCATGTTTCATGACAAAATAGAACCTCCACACCCATACATTAAAGATAACTATTTAAAACTAAAAACTATAAAATAATTTTGAGAAAACTAAAAACCACTAAAAAAAATGAGAAAAAAGTGAAGAAATGATCATTTTTCATGACGAAATAGAACCTCCACATTAAAAATGATGATTTTAAACTAAAAACTATAAAATACTTTTGAGAAAACTAAAACTTTTGTCAATTAAGGTAATGATTAGTTTTTGACTTGGCAAATTCAACCACTGAAACTGTTCCTTCATACACCATTTATTAAGAGTGAATTGAAACAAGAGTTAGTAGCATTCTTCCTCGAAGGAGGAACTGTTATAAAATAACCCTTATTACCACTTTACCTGGTCTTATAACAAATTAGTTAAAGCAAGAAAACTAATTAAGTAAAACTTTGCCCAGGATATGATAGTAGATTAAGGACGATTTTACAATGTTGTTGAATTAAATTAAATGACAGATAAGGGTAATTGGAAAGGCCAAAATATATTATTAATTTAAAATGATAGATTCAAAAGGCCAAATTAAACTAGAATAATGTTTGTAGATATAGAATCCGAGGGCAAGCTAGTTCGAAATTATGGGAGACTAACTGCCATAATTACTGAAACATTTCCAATTGGTATAATTGGAAGTTGCCATCGATTTCCTATTTTAACAAGACATTGCCAACTGGCCTCTCAACTATATGCATGGCCACTACGTTGCATCAAGAGGCATCGCTAACAACCAGTCAAATGCATTGCCACTAGGTTGCGCCAAGAGGCATTGCATGAATCAACTAAAGGCTCGGAGCCCTACTGCT
This sequence comes from Picea sitchensis, assembly GCA_010110895.2. Lineage (NCBI taxonomy): Eukaryota > Viridiplantae > Streptophyta > Pinopsida > Pinales > Pinaceae > Picea > Picea sitchensis. The sequence continues at coordinate 25,629 of SNQJ01S0074302.1, forward strand.
TAACATTCGTTCAAGACCTCGGCAAGATCGGTCGCCATTCAGTGGTTAGGATAAACAGGGATTAGTTACCCCGAAAAGCGTACACCTATTGACAATGGGCACAATTAATCACCTTTTAATCATAAATTTCAATCTTAGGGTTGGCAATTGAAGATGCTGGCATATTTTTCGTCGTCCTCTCTAATCAATGGATGAGATTTTGATAAATTAACTTCCGCTCATTTATAAAGACGTCTGTTTATGTAATTACTTGTTTACATTTACTAAATAATATTAAAAAATTACTTGCTCACCATCAGATTGCCATGATTCATTGATTAAGAGACAATCTATTAAGATGGCCACAATTTACTATATTATTGTTACTGGGCGGATAGGTATGGCCGTGTGGGTGTTGGATGCTAATTAAAAAGTTTTACACGCAGTCATTTTTTTACCAGTGCGGATGTTTATGGCTGCCTGGATGTGAAGTGAAGCGTTTCAACCTCCATCCTCCCCTCCACGCGCGTTTGATGTGTTGGCCACGATTTCCATGGAGAATATGAAACGATTGCGAGTGCGCATCAACAAATGAGCGAGTGCACATCAACAAAGGAGCGAGGAGGTTCATTACCAATTATTGCATGTTTTAAATTCCTTTCACTTAGTTCACAGTTTTTTTTCAACCAGTATAACGTATTTACAATACTCAACGAGACGGTCGTTCATTGCCTCTATCAAATCCCCTTAAAACCTTTTCAAAATCCCCCCGAAAGCAGTGAAGCTCTCTCCTGTACTGCCCTTAGCTACTCAATTCTCTCCTGTACTGCCCTTAGTTACTCAATTCTGGGTGGAAGGGAGTCGTCATTGGAATTACCGACCCACAACATTAACAGAAGTACGGCCACGAGACATGCTACAAATTGGCTTCCATTTAGGATTGGGATTGGGCATCGGTGGGGAATAATCAGTCCTAAGTCTATTGTAGCTGGTTTTCCAGGATTTTACACTACTAGTTGAGCTGGTCAGATACACAGGTAATGCCATGATCACTAATATTTCATGTGTATGTGATGTTTTCTTTTCCTTGATGAACTTAATTATGCCGAAAGGCGTACACCTATTGACAATGGGCACAATTAATCACCTTTTAATCATAAATTTCAATCTTAGGGTTGGCAATTGAAGATGCTGGCATATTCTTCCTCTTCCTCTCTAATCAATGGATGATATTTTGATAAATTAACTTCCGCTCATTTATAAAGACGTCCGTTTATGTAATTACTTTTTTACATTTACTAAATAAGATTAAAAAATTAATTGCTCACCACCATATTGCCACGATTCAGTGATTAAGAGATAATCTGTTAAGATGGCCACAATTTACTATATTATTGTTACTGGGTGGATAGGTATGGCCGTGTGGGTGTTGGATGCCAATTAAAAAAATTTACACGTAGTCATTTTTTTACCAACGTGGATGTTTATGGCTGCGTGGATGTGAAGTGAAGTGTTTCAACCTCTAACCTCCCCTCTGCGCGCGTTTGATGTGTTGGCCACGATTTCCATGAACAATATGAAACGATTGCGAGTGTGCATCAACAAATGAGCGAGTGTGCATCAACAAAGGAGCGAGGAGGTTCATTACCAATTATTGCATGTTTTAAATCCCTTTCACTTAGTTCACAGTTTTCTTTCAACCAGTATAACGTATTTACAATACTCAATGAGCTGGTCATTCATTGCCTCTATCAAATCCCCTTAAAACCTTTTCAAAATCCCCCTGAAAGCAGTCGAAGCTCTCTCCTGTACTGCCCTTAGCTACTCAATTATCTCCTGTACTGCCCTTAGCTACTCAATTCTGGGTGGAAGGGAGTCATCATTGGAATTACTGGCCCACAACATTAACAGAAGTACGGCCACGAGACATGCTACAGATTGGCTTCCATTCAGGATTGGGATTGGGCATCAGTGGGGAATAATCAGTCCTAAGTCTATTGTAGCTAGTTTTCTAGGGTTTTACACTACAGGTTGAGCTGGTCGGATACACAGGTAATGCCATGATCACTAATATTTCATGTGTATGTGATGTTTTCTTTTGCATTTTTTTTCAATTTCAGATGTTCTAGAAACTTGTATCGCCAGACATGTGTAAAGAATTATTAGGGTCCATATATTCATGTTGGCGCAATTTTTGAAGGTTTTTCAACAAGCACAATTCATTGTTTTGTGGCTATTTTCATCAAGTATCAAGTCTCTAATCAGTATAAAACATACTGACAGCCTTTTGGTGTTCTCAGCCGCGAGTTAGCGGCTGTGCTAGTTTATAGCAGGCCAAACAACATACTTGAAGGACCCGAGAAACAAAGACAGGAGAAGACCTATATAGAGAGAGAGAAAGAGAGGCATCCCAGCACACAGAACACATAAAGTTTAGGACAGATCCAAAGGGTTGGGATAAGACATGAACCTATCATGGATCGAACAACACGGGACTGCAGCTGATTCAACGCATAAGTTTATTAACGCCTATAATACACATCGCTAAGGTCAGGCACGTATATATAGGAAGACCATAAGATGACGAGTACCCCTTTTGTAACAAAAAGAAGACAGGAAACATGAGGGAGAACATGCTAGTTCTGGTCCTGGGTTTGGTCCTTGAAGAACCGATAGTTAATCGAGCTTTGAGTTTTTTCATTCATTCCCTTTAGATATTCAATAAATTCGACTTTAAATGCTCTTTCTCCACACAATTTTTAACAAAGAAGAAACTTCAATTAAAATTTGACTGTCATAGCGTGGATTGCAAAATTCCACGCAGCAAGAAAATATTTGTTTGCGAAATAGCGGTGGAATACCCACTTGCTCAGATGGGGACAGAAGGGCCTGAAGTGGGATTACCTACGCTGAAGACAATTTCAGATGGGGACAGAAGGGCCTGAAGTGGGATTACCTACGCTGAGGTTGGATGGCAGAGGGTGCTAAGAGGAAACGGTTTCGGTTCTTAAGAAGGCCAACTTTCTCCAAAAATAATTTGAAGCTCCTAAATCCCTCTAGGAAGGCATATGCTTAGGTAGATTTGGAATTTTGATGTTCTTTGCCTATAGGAAGAGAAAGAGCCAAAGTGAGGTAAGTAAGGTGTAATTTATTTTATAGCATAGATTGAGTGAAAGAATTTGATACAAATAAAAATTTCTTATTTCTTATACTAGAAGGTGAAATTCGTGTGTAGTTTCAGTGGTTCGATTCTTCTCATACCCTCGGACTGGAAATCGTGGCACATTCCATGCACTAAAATGGCCCATAGGCACGGATGAGGCGATGGATGAGGAGGTCTTGTTGGAGATGTATGGGCATCGGTGGTCATCGCTGCTTCCGGGGAAGGAGGTGGCGGTGGCGCTCCTGCTGCAGCAACTATGCTAGAGTCCGGTGAACCAGCGACCAACAGTGGGTGTGGTGGTGTTACCTGTAGAGGCTCCCATTGAGTCGGCGGGGGCTGGCGATAAAAGGTGCATGACCAGAACAACTCTGGTGGCAGCTGGGATTCCAGTTTTTAGTGGGTGGTCTTGTATTACTTGCAGCAATCACAGGGATGAGTGGTATCAGCTCACACTACTGAAAGGGATTATGTTAGGCGGGTGGCTAAGGTAATTCCATCACTTTCATTTTTTAAAATTCAAGGAAGCAATTTACAATCTTTTTTAGAATAATTGCCAAGGAATTTTGAAACATTAGTATTTCTTCAAGTACATATTTTCTTCAAGTACAGATTTAACTAAGTTAATCTCCCCCTTCTCAGAAACCATTGATTGCACTAATTATGAATTATCTCTCATATCCACTAGCAACCAGAGCCAATCACTCTAACCATAACCATTTAAATATCTCCTTAAAATTTAAATGCCTAAAGGGAAACAAACCCACCAACAACTACACATCCTCTTACTACAGATTATTAAAAAAACGTATAGTTGATTTCTTAATGTTAATCACCATCCTTATAGTTGATTTCTTAATGTTAATCTCCATCCTTATAGTTGATTTCTTAATGTTAATCTCCATCCTTATAGATATGTTATAGACTTATAATAGTTATAGAAGTCTGTGTGCTTCCCCTAGAGAACCATTTGGAAAAAGAAATGCATCATCCACCAACAATGATACAATTAAATAGTTCCACCAATTCTAATTACATATATACTTTTAGACCTTTTATCCAAGTGATATGGCTTGGCTTAGTCGTTCACGAACATGTAAAAATAATATTGGTGAAAAAGAATAACCTTGTCTCAACCCATTATGGGTTTGAACACATCAAATCCTCCTTAGACAAGTATTAGTTTTAGAAAGTAAATTTAAGAATGTAGATTTAAAAGCCCTAATGATCTTACCTATGCTTTATATTTCATTTTTGACCTTCAATAAATATTCCTCCGCTAATTCATAAAAACCAATGCCGCTTGTCCTTCTTAAAGGAGGCCAACGTTCCTAAGATTTACTCTTTATATAATTCTTCCATCATCATCTAATTATAATATAAAAAACTAGGAAAATATGTCGTTAGCTTCAGTGGCTTCAACTTCAATATTGGTTCAATGTATCTCTTCATAAATGCACTAGAAATGATAGACTTTGATATCTACATTCTCCTTGGGAATTCTTACTTAGGGCTTACATCTTTAGTTTGAATCTCACAAATTATGAAAACCCTCTTTATGTGGTTTGCATACTAATGAAAAAAATTGTGTTCTTGTATAACTTATCGAACCACACCACTCTACTTTTTATTCCCCATTTTCCTTCTCTTATGTCTAGTAATTCCCTCTTATTAGTTTCTAAGTCCAAAATACTATATACTATATTGTCCATCTCCATGAAATTCTTCTCATATATATATAAGCTATCTCCTCTTCAAATCCTTTCAAATATCTACCCAACGACTGTCACTTTAATCTTCTTCACTTTAATCTTCTTCAACGAAGCTCCAAATCATGAGTTGGTTCAGTCTCTAGAATGTGTATCATATCTTAACCATTCAGTTTTGACCATAGCCTAGAAATCGTCTTCCTCAATCCAAGTGGTATTGAACTTGAGATGGTCATCAGGTTTCTGATGTGCTTCATAATACTTCTCTAGGTGAAGAAAAACTAGGACAATAGTTTGAGCACTTCTTTCTTTCCACCCATGTTGGTTTTGTATATATATAAGAGAATTTGAAACCAAGAATATATGGAACCTCTTGGTCACTTTTGGTGCACTCAAATGGTTATTTTTTCATGTTGGTTTGAGTTTGACAAGTTCAACATTAACCAAGTCTTGTTCTTTAATTTGTGTTTTGGAAAAATTTGTTAGCATATTTTGAGACAAGAGATTTTCAACCCAAAATTTCATTTGGACAGAATATACATACCTATCCTACCCCTCTTGAGTTTAAACATGTAACTGTAAAACACATGTTATTAACCATTAAATTAAATCTAAAATCTACTCTTATATATATAACAACAATTTGATCAAAATAATATTTAAAACAATACATATATCAAAACTTAACCAATTCATAATCTTTATGTCTCTCTCAATCATTGTTGACAAAACAAGCCGACTAATGCTCATTGATATTAAAGGCAAAGCTATAATATATTAAGGATATAAATGTGACCGTTCCGTTAACTTACTTTCGTTCTAACTCAGATTTCAACATCCTTCAAAGCTGGTAAAGAAGAAACTTACTGGTAAAGCTCTTTGTACACGGAAACGACGCGTCCATGGATACTAAATAAAAGCCCGTGAGCCTATCATCCGTTATTCATTAGTGAAAAACATCCGTGAGCCTATCATCCGTTATTCGTGTGAAAACTGTGAGAGGACATAAACGGGTCACGCTAATGATACTGATACACACGTTTGGTGGAGAGGAAAAATGGTAGAAAACATGGTTCTGCGGATGTTGGGTGGAAGAGTGGAAGACAATGACAGGAACTGTTTGTGAGGAGGAAGAGGAAAGGGAGATAAAAATAGAAAAAGGCGAAGAAGTGAAGCAGCCGTCATGCGTAGAGAACTGGCTTTTAAAAAAGTTGGGCAAGTATACGGACAAGTTGTTGCAATATTGGGCGAGCATCGCTGTTATTCCAGGTGTAGTGATCATGGGAAAACACGGCTGTGTAAAATTAGTGGGAGGTTAAGGCATGAAGGCATTCGTCTTAGTGTAGGTGATGTCGTTCTCTTAGGTCTCAGACATCCATGGATTACATCTGATTCCAAAGCTGACGTCATTTATATGTATAACCACGACGAGGCAATTCTTCTCAAATCCTGCGATCAACTCCCTCCCGAATTTATTAAAGTTGGAGTCAACACTGAAGGAGAAAAAACCTCTAACAATGAATATTCATTGGAGAGACACCTCTAACTTATTAAAGTCTTCTGATGTAGAATAGTCTGATTAGTTGTACATATTTGATTGGTTGTAGGTTTAGTAACTTTCTGATGATAAATGCTGTTTCTTAAAGAATATTTTCTTGATTCAAGAGAATTATTAGCAACTCTCGGTTCCTGTGTCTCAGTGACTGTGATGTTTGCAAAAACTCAAATTAGAGAACTGCGATTTTCATTACTGTGTTGAGTGCTTCAGAACTTGGCACACTGAATGTGAAAACGTAATTATAATACGTGTTTTCTTATTAAATTACAGATATTAATGTGGATATGTTGAATAGCATTTTGTTGTTAGGCGAATAAGTTGAGCAAATGCTCCTTTGATTAGTTAACTTACAATTGTTTGCTTCCTTATTTTTATCACTGAGTTGAGTGAGACACTTCGTTGTTTACGAAGCATTTCCTTACATGTAATTCCTTTTTATATATCAATTCAAATAATGAATCCGTGTGGTGTTTTTTTTTTTTTGTTATTACATTATTAGGATTTATTAAAATGCGTTTTACATTTTCTACTGTTCATATCAAATCGTTTTGTTGCATAGTTATTTCCTTAATTCGAAGCGGGCTGCAGATCCAACTCTAATCCCGGCTTGCGAATTGCAGCGTTTTTAAACATTTTCATAAAATTACAAATCGCTTTTCACAATACAATTTGTTTTTTAGCGTCAGTATATAATTTTTTGAGCAGAAAATGGCCGGCATGAGCAACCAGGCTCTCATACAAGCACCTGTCTTGAACGGGTAGAATCATAGCACTTGGGTATCCAAAATGAAAAGTTCACAGCATAGATACTTAGGAATTGGCGAGGATGGAGTTACCTTCTTGGCGAAGATCCCGAATGCATTGGTCCGGGATCAGAGGCTGCCACGTGGTCAAGAAAATGCAAAAACCTTATATGGCTTATCTTTTCGGGGATGAGTCCATCTTTCGAAATTGAAGAAGGCGGAAACACGCCAAAGGGCATGGGATCTCGGCAGATACTCGAGGAACCGAAAGTGAAGACCGTCAAGTTGCAAACTTTGCGACAGAACTTTGAAACAATGTCTTTGAAAGATACAGAGACAGTCGATTAGTTTATGACGAGTTTAAAGCACCTCGTCCATCAAATCAGAATTCAAGGTGAAGACATTCCCGATCAGAGAAAATTGTGGAGAAGGTGTTGCGAAACCTTCTTGAAAAATTTAATATGGTTGTTGTTGCAATCGAGGAATCGAAGGATTTGACTACATTTACCATAGATCAACTCTTGGGCTCTCTTTTATCACATGGCCTCGACCTTTGCTTATGGTGGCTTCGTTGGAATCAGCTTTCCATATGCAAGCCACCATAAGCAAAGTTTGAGGCCGTGGTGGAAGAAGTAGAGGAAGAGGAAGAGAGGTTGGCGGCCCGGATCCGGCCATAACCGCGTAGACCCGGTCTGATGCATGCAAGATCTTCCTATGATAGAGGTTGAAGAGTCGCCTTTCGAGAACAAATCGATTGATTGCATTCTTTGTAGAAGTTCGACAAGTCCGTATGTTATAAAAGACCTACAAATCGAGGCATGGAACCGCACATGTTGCAAAGGAAGAGAAAGTGCAAGAAACCATGTTTTACTCCTAACATGCGACTACAGAACCAACCGATTGAGATGTGTGGATGCTCGGCCGGTGGTTGCGGCAATCATATGACGGGTAACGAGACCTATTTCGCGTCTTTTGATCTTGTCAAAATAAAAGGATTAAGGGGATGATCGTTTGGTGAATGTTCAAGGAATGGGTACGATTTCTGTACTCTCTAAGAATAAAAATAAATGCATCAGGGAGATTGTGTATTTCGAGTCTTAAGAATAATTTGATTAGTGTAGGCCATCTCTCTCAGCATGGGTATGATGTAGTGTTTAAAGGGTTTGTCTGCACCATATATGATAAGCTTCCCAGTAATCGAGTCATAGCTCGGATCAAAATGACCTCGAACCGCATTTATCCTATCATACTGAAAAATGTCATTGAAACCCTTGAGTCTTATTCTTTTATGAAACCCGATGAGTCATCGTTGTGGCATCATCGATATGGTCATTCTCTTTTGATTATCTCAGTCAATTGTCAAAGAAATCTATGGTCATAGGTCTCCCTGAATTAGAACCCGGTACCAAGTATGTGAAAGTTGTATGTTTTAGGAAAGCATCCGCGGATAAGTTTTTCCTTCTGCTGCTTTACCTTTAGAGCTAAATCTCCTTTAGAACTCGTTCACGCTGATCTATGTGGACCCATGCAAAGCGAGTCCGATGGGAGGAAGTTTTTATGTGCTAAAATTCATTGATGATTACAATGGAATGACAGGTTTGCTTCATTTGAAGCAAATCTGAGACATTTTCAGGTTCAAAGAATTTAAGGCCATGACAGAGAGAAGCAAAGCGGGCACTATGTGAAAGTCCTGAGATCAGATGGTGGAGGCAAGTATGAATCAAAGTCATTCACTCAGTATTACAAAACGAATTAGGGCGGTTGCTGCGGATATCGCGCCCAGTGAAGCCCAGTGCGAGGCCCGGAAAACGCTATGTTAAACATGGCAGGAGTATGATGAATGGTAAGAATCTTTAAACAAATATTGGGGAGAATTTGTTGCATGCTTTGTGCATATTCTGAATCATGCAACTACAAAGAGTCTGAAAGATAAAAATCCATTTGAGGCATGAATGCGGTAAAGCGGTATATCTTATTTCCGTGTTTTTTTGGGTGTGTTTCATATGCCCATGTTCCTGATGAACTTCTGAAGAAGTTGGATAATAAAAGTGAGAAATGCATTTTGTTAAGATGCGGTGACTTGATCAAAGCATATCGGTATAACTTAATCCACGAAGTTGTGGCTTGAGAGATGTCAAGTTCCAGAAAGCGAACTTAGGATGACAAAGGTCTAATATTTGTTTCATTAGCTGATACAAATGAACCGGTGATAGAAGAACAACAAATTTCATCAAGTACTCGAGATTATGTGCCAAGAAAACTAACAACACAAGATCCGACTAGTGATTCAGATCGAACCATTGCCTCCATGCAAAGGCAAAAGACAAGAAGTCTCAGTTATTTGTATGAGCATACTCAACCATTAGATTTGGATGCACTTTATGCATTCATAACATATCAACGAGAAACATATGAAGAAGCAACCAAAGAAGAAGCATGGATAAATGCTATGGATGAAGAGATTGAAGTCGATGAGAAAAATGACTGCGGGATCTTGTTGATCTCCCTGAAGGAAGAAGAGCATAGGTGTAAAATTGGTGTACAGATCCAAGTTCAATGAAAAGGAGAATTCCGGAAGCACAAGGCCAGATTAGTTGCAAAGGGTATGTGCAACAGCATGAAATTGACTATGGGGAAACATATACCCCTATAGCCAAACTGTCTGATTCGAGCAGTTTTGGCTGTTGCAGCAGAGAATAGGTGGCCTATCTATCAAATGGGCGTGAAGTCAACTTTTCTAAATGACATCACGGGCGAAGAAGAAGGTATATGTTGATCAACCTCAGTTATATGAGATCAGTGGTAGAGAAGAGATGGTGTATAAGTTGAAGAAAGCATTGTATGGCCAAAAACAAGCTCGATCATGAAATGCAAGTCACATTGATGCATACCTCATCAAAATGGCTTCATCAGAAGCAAAAAAACGAGCCAACCTTATACATCAAGAATGATCAACATGGTAAGATATTAATTATTGCTTATATATAGATGATATGATTTACACTCGCAATTTGAAAATTGATGAATTAAAAGTTGTCATGGAAAAAGAATCTGAGATGACTGATCTCGGTTTAATGAGGTATTTCCTTGGTATTGAAGTAAGTCAGTTAGAATCAGGCATGTTTTTGAGTCAGTCAATGTATGCTTCAGATTTGTTGAAAGGGTTCAAAATGCTTGAATGTAAGGCTGCATACTCCTATTGCTTTAGGCACCAGGTTAAGCATCAAAGGAAGTATTTGATCAAGCGCTACGTATAAAGGCTAATTAGGCTGATCTTATGTACCTGTATACTAGACCGGACCATAATTTTTGTTATGGTCTTATCTCTAGATTCGTAAAGTCACCTAAGGACTCTCATTGGCAAACTGGTAGAGAATTTTGCGGTATGTGGCTAGAAAAGTTGATTATGGTTTATAGTATCCTTCAGAATCAAAATTTTTTTTAGTTATTTTTCGCGGCGGTGATTTTTAGCCGGAGCATTGATAGCCGGGAAAAGCACTTACGGTTATCACCATTCAAATATGGCTCAGAATTAAAGTTTCTTGGGCATCAAGAAAAGTGTCAGTTGTTACATTGTCTTCCGCGAGGCCGAATATGTTGCAGCAAATTCCACAGCATGTCAAGCTGTTTGGATAAGAAGGTTAATGAGTGACTTATCACCAAAGAGAGTGCGTTAACTCCAGTATATTGTGACAAAAGTTACGCAATTACATTGTCAAGAATCAAGTCTTCAACAAAAAAGAGAAAGCACATTGATATCCTTTATCATTTTATTCAAGAATTGGTAAATGAAGATCGCAATCAACGCTTTATGTAAAATTTTGTAAATGTGGATCGAAAGTTGATCTTCACAAAGCCTTTGAGCGCGAGAAACATTTGTATCACTTTCAGATCTAAGGCTGAGTGTTGTTAGATGACAGAAACATTTGTATCACTCAGATCTAAGCTGAGTGTTGTTAGGTTAAATGATTGTCGCGCTCCAACTTAAGGGGGTGTGTTAGACGAATAAGTTGAGCAAATCAATCCTTTGATTAGTTTAGTTAACTGTCAATTGTTTGGTTTCTTGTTTTCATCGCTGAGTGAATTGTTAGACGCTTCGTTGTTTACGAAGCATTTCCTTGCATGTAATTCCTTTTATATATCAATTCAAATAATGAGATCCGTGTGGTGTTTTGTGCTATTTTGTTCTGCGGTTCTGTTAAAATCGTTTTCTGTTTTCTCTGTTCTATCAATCCATTTTTCTGTTGCCGCAGATTTGTTTTCAATTTGTGTACCCCTGTTTGCAAATTTCTTTCTCACTTTTCCCGCTAGCGTTATGCATTGAACAAATTTTTCATACCCCTGTCCGCGAATTTCTTTCTCACTTCTCCCGACAATGTTATGCATTGAACAATGCTTTCATACCCTTGTCTGCAAATTTCTTTATCACTTATCCCGACAATGTTATGCATTGAACAACGTTTTTGTACCCATATCTGCGAATTTCTTTATCACTTCTCACGACAGCGTTATGTATGGCCATTGATTTAAGAGAATTTTATTACTACAGTTATGGTGGCGATTCTTTTATTTAAAATGTTGAAATTACAACAGAGATACTCTTATGACTATTGAG
>SNQJ01S0074302.1:37402-52644 GCA_010110895.2 Picea sitchensis
AAATGGTATTAGAGTTGTTTTCAATTTAAATGGTTTTCTTTATATCGCAAGTTATTTTACTGGTCACCTAGATTACACTTGTTTCATAGATTATAAATTTATAATTGTCTTAGATAGCAATTTAAGTTTTATTTTATTAAGTTATAATACAACCATATCGTTATATGATAGATATCCTTGTTAGATGTCAATCTTCGTTACCAAATTTATAACCCTTTGTACCTACCTTGATTGGAGATCAAATGATATCGACAACGATAAGAATGATAGGGTTGGAGGAGTTAACTGAGGCTTACCACGAGTCACATGTTAGAGGCTGACAATTGTAGTGAGACCTTGGTATTAAAATCTTATTTAATGAATTATTGACTTGGGAAGCTAGAGCGAATATTTTATGGCTTCATGTTATTGTACAATGGATTCATGGGATATTCTTAAGAGGGCCTTTCGCGTCCTTTAATTGTTGTAAGTTTTCTTTAGACCTTGTGAGCCAAGAATTGAACACATGATATGATTGTTATAATCATCATTTTACCTTGCGTCTTGTTCACTTTCCATTTGGGTATTGGGTTGTTTCACGTCTTGTAGTTTTCAGTTATTTCGATCTTCTAGCGTATTTAATCTTCTTGGGATTTTGGTCTAGAGATTTCGTGTTGCTCCTAGGTTAGGTTACACCTATCTCCGCATGACGATATGATTCCTGACAAGGGGAATATTACACACCCTAAAGACTAGAGGTGAACCATAACTCGGTCAGAGTCAGTGCTACCCGTTGTGGGCGTTGCTCGTTGTAGTTGGGTGTTGCCAGTTGGGTTGTAATTTCTTCAAGAGTTTGGTTGCACACCATCGAGGTTCTATTTCACTGGACATCAAGGCCTTTGTGTCAGGATGGGTATGTTGTCCCTTAGCGTGTAGTTGTGGTCATGTTTGTGTTAGGAGGGTAGTCGTTTCTCTCGGTTGCTTTACGCATGTTTCACCTAGTTTCTCTTCTGCTAGGAGTGGAGTTGTATTTTTCTATTGCCTGCTCTATGGCTGTGTGTTAATGGTCAGATTGTGTGGTTCAATTATTGTCTCCATCGCCTTATTGCCTAAAAACAAAAAACAAAAAATTACTTTTTGCTCGCTTGTAGTCGCAACGTTGGGGTCATTACATAAATGACCACACACTTATGAAAATGAATTGTTTCATTCTTGCGAACTTGATGGTAGTCAACTGTCAAATCCATATGTGTGAAGCTATAATCCCTTTATAAGTGGTCCATTAAATCCTCCATCAGGCCATAGGGTGTAGTGTCTTATTAAGGGAACAGTAGTTGGTCACTAGGTGCCATTCTGAATCATCGTTATTTGGGATAAAAAATGTTGGGAACATACATGGTGACATGGGCACATTAGATATATCGGGTTCATTCCTGGTCATCAGGATCAAATAAGGGTCAACTCCGGTACGGTTATCAAGAAAGACTACTTCAGTATGCTCAGAGGAATCTGGCAGAGTGACCCCTGCTAATAGAGTCTTGATGTTGTGAGTGTTTTTAAGTGTCCGAGGTACATTTCTGGGTGTGAATGGCGAAGCAAGGGAAAAAGGGGAATGTCGAGTATGGGAACGATGATCAAGAGAAGGATGAGATTAGGTTGGAGAAGAGATGATTTGAGGAGACATTTTTAGTTCAATAGACAAGGAACGAAGAAAATCCTTTTCTAAAGAAGATATTTCAAATAAATAAACTTCACGGTGAAAAACCAATAACAATTATAGTCTTATTTGAATGAAATTTTATTTGTTTAGTTTCATATTTTATTGCATGAGTGTATAAAGAGACAAAGAGATTCAATGCGTATAGAGAGGTCAAGAATCGTTGGTTTGTGACCAAGATGCAATCAATAGATTTCAATATGTGGATAATAATTGGGCCAAATACATCAATTTTGGGTTTGATCATGTGAAGAAGGGTTATTGTTGAGTTTTTTGTTGAATGCAATGATTTAGTCTATAGTCTTGAAACAAATTTTGCATTCAACCCTAGACGTAGACTATTGTAAGAAATTTCCCTATGGATAAAGATTGTCTTCATATAGAAAGGGATGATGGGAATGCAACTGGATAGGATGAAAGAATAAACCCCATGTGGAAGGGGAGGGAGGAAAAAATATAAAAGGAAAGAATGGATATAGTAGAATGCATCCAAAAAGTGATGAGATGAGGTGAGAAGATAATGGATACAAAAGAGTAGAGTAGAAGAAGAAGAGATACATAAGAATATTTGGGTTAAGGAGGCGAGTCAAATAGAGAAGTAAAGAAAAAAACAAATGGGTGACAAATTAGTAAGATCAAGGATGGGGAGAAAAGAAACCATGCCAAAATTGTGTGGAGGAGAAATATTTGTGCCAGAGATAAGTGTAGAGGAAGAGAGGTGTACTCCTTACAAGGGAAGTTTTTGAAGCAAACAAGTGCGCCTTCCTCGTACCGAGTGGCCAAGGAAGGGATGTAGCCTTCCTGGTGGCCCACTAATTTAACATTTTTGAAAGGTTCAAACGAAGTATTCCTCACCATGGAATTTGAGAGAATATTAAAGGAGAAAGACTATAATGTAGCAACCATTTAGGCCAATAATGTCAAATAAAACTTCTTAGTGAATGAACATTTCTTTGTAGTTTCTTTTCATAATTATATAAAGAGAGAGAGAGAGGAGCATAGATCTCACCTTATAGTTGGATTTTCTCTTGTATATGGGACATCCGAGGAGGGATATATCTTTTTTTTTTCATTTTCTTATTCTTTATTTTTTATTTTAGTTATTTTCATAAATTTGAGCAATAGCTAGTAATAATAAATGAGACCTAGAAGTAAATAAAGGTGCATACCAAAATATTTTAGCTTAATACAAGAGTTGTTGGGAGAAAAGTTTCTCAACTCAAGTAGTTAATGGCATCCCAAATTTATTAAACTTGGAGTGAACATTGAAAATCAAAATCCTTCCCAGAAGAGACAAAGAATATTATGAAAACCCCTCAACCACATTGAAGGTAAAGAAACCTCTCACTATGAATATTCTCAAGAAGATCAATATATTAGTCGTACTTGTTGATATACATGAATTATCTATTAATAAATTATTACTAGATAAGCTTCATAACTCAAGAATTTCAGTATTACATTCAACTCTTTAGTGTATTTATCACCCTCAACAATTTAGTGCATATTTTGTGATGAGATTATATTACTTCTCCTCTATTTTGTTTCTTTTTGGTTATAAATCCTTTTACTTAATTCCTATGATATCTCTCACTCTTAACTCACTTCTTGATAAGTAATTTGATGCTCCACACTTTGATTTATATGAAATAAATTATCAAGACCTATGTGTATTGTGTGCAAATCAAATAATTTCCATGAGAATATGTTGGTAGCGTACTGTTTTGACAAGACAATGTACACACCATAAGTCAACATTGTGTGTTCTCCCAAGAGTTTTCACTACGCAGCACAAATATTCATGCCATGAGCATATGTTTGTTATCTGGTTTTGACAAGATTGTACACACCATAAGTCAACATTGTGTGTGCTCCCAAGAGTTTGCACTCCGCAGCAAAAATATGCAGTGCATGCATCAACCAAGATATTCAATAGTTATTGTTATCATTTTTGTAACAAGCTGACTAGTCATGGTTAAGGTTGTGTGTGAGTTGGTAAGGTTGATATCATTTCCATGCTCCAAGAGGCATAAGAGGAATGCATGTGAGTATGTAAGAGTCCAGTTTTTGTTAACTAAGATTTGATTGTTATGATAAGTGGAGAATATTTAGAGCTCCAGTTATGCATTGTATTACTTCTTGTTATGTTTAGATATGGTATGAAAACATTTGATAAAAACTAGATCGAAATATCAACACATTGTTGGTCTCGGTTTTCATCATGAATAAGCTCTACATAGGCTTCAACCTTTGCGTAGTTGAATATATCTAAATGATAATAAGATTAATGAATAAATCATGAAGAAGAGTTGTCTTTGTATCTTATGTATTATGGTTTGAATGTGTGTTTGTTTGATATTATTTTCCACAACATGTATATGTCAAATGTTATGAATGAATGCGAGGTGAATGCATGGAGTTGAATGGGATCTTCCTGGTCTATATTGTTCCTTTATCAATTGAACGAAACCTATGGTCTCTATGATTCTCATGGACTATCGACTCACAACTTATTTAGTTCTTGAAAATTGATATGCTAACACCTATGAGGTATTTTCTAGTAAATCCTTTTCAACCCATTTTCTAAAACCCTGAGCCAATAATTGGTTCAAATGTGAGGACCTCAATGTTTTGCTACATGTTGTTGAAGGAAAAGGGCGTGATGTGTAAGCGAAATCGAGGGAGAGGCGATAAGACTATATCTATGAGAATTAGGATGAGTTAACGCAATGGGAGATCGAGAACCACCTACAAATCAACCTCGAACAATGGAAACAAAATTACATCTATATAGATTTGAATGAAATTTTATTTGTTGAGTTTCAACTTTGTGCATGAGTGTACGAGAGGCAGAGAGAGAGAGATTAAATCTATAGGAGGCCAAGAATCATTGCTTTGGGACCCAGATGCAATCAATAGATTTCAATATGTAGATAATAATTGGGCCAAATCCATCAATTTTTGTTTGATCATGTGAAAGAAGGGTGTATTTTTGAGTTTTTTGTTGAATGCAATGATTCAATCTATAGTCTTGAACAAATTTTGCAGTTGACCCTCGAAGTACATTGTTGTAAGAAATTCCACTATGGATAAATATTTTTCTTAAGTAGAGGGATGATGGGCATGCAACTCGATAGGATGAAAGAATAACCACCCCCCCCGACCCCCATGTGGGAAAGAGTGGATATAGTAGAAGGGATGCAAAAAGTGATGAGAAGAGATTGAGGTAAAAGAATGGATCTAAATAAGAAACAATAGAAAGAAGTAGAGAGATCATAATAAGGGTTTTAGTTAGGGAGGGAAGCAAAGAAAAATCAAATGGGTGACAAACTAGTAAGATCCAGGATCAAGAGAAAATAAACCATGCCAAAATTGTGTGGAGGAGAAATATTTGTGTGAGATATAAGTGTGGAGGAAGAGAGGCCATCAAAAGGACATGACATTAGGAGTGAGGCATCAAGAGAGGATACCAAAAGTAGTGGGATTAGGATTCAATAAAAAAAATTTAGATCCCCTTATCTAGTGAGATGTGTAGTAACATTAAAAGAAGATAAGGCATGGCAGTAGAAAAAATATAGAAAAAGATAGTGATGAATCCTTCCAAGGATAAAAGACCTTAACGATCATGAGAAGGCTTGAAATTATATATATAGGGATCTCTTTGGGATCTATCATCGAATAATATCAGAGATTATGGAGGAAGCCCCTATTTGAACCACCCACCTTGGACATTTGTCAATAAGAAAAAATAATTGAAGAAAGTTAAAAGGTGGTGGAAGTACAAGAAGAGATATTAGAAGAAATGGAAGGAGAATGTATAAGAGTAGAAGCCAAAATCAATGAAACTTCACAAGAAATATCACCAGTAACAACAAGTAGTAGTTTTTCAAGAAGACACAATTCTAAATCAAGTATGGAAACCCTGAATTCAACCCTCAAGATTTGAGAATTTCATGAGATAGAAAGAGATGATGAAAGACAACACCGGTTCATGTGTTAAGCTGTATGGTCTACAGAAAGAGATATGGATGAGGAATCCATGATTGTGCATATAGAGACCACATTCATAGAAAGATATTTCAAATGGTACATGAAGTCTGTTTGCTACACCAGTGATAGAAGAATGTCCCTTACATAAATTAAGGGAGATATCTTGATATAATTTTTGAAACCAAAATCAGAATCACAATGTATAATTGAGATCAAGGAGATTAAGAAACAAGCTTGATAAATCATGTGGGATTATGACCAATGATCTAATATTATGTTGGATAGACTAATATTTCATATCAAAGACATCCAACAAAGAGAATGGTTTTTTGCTAGACTCCTATACAGAATGGACCCAGCATAAGCTAATGACCCAAGTGGATGTTGTAGAAATAGCTTTATTCTTAGAGTCTATGCCAGGAGCTGGAAAGACGTTGGCAGGGTTGGTGTAGGTACAATATCACTCATGAACCTCTCTAAGAAATTATAAGATATCGTCAAGGATAAGGTTGTGTGAAATAATGTCTAGTGTATTGTGTCCCACGTAGAAGGTCACAATAGAAATGAGCGTCTTACACTGGGAAGTTACACAATGACAGGTGCATCAAATCTATTTTCGACTGGACCAATGAATGAGTGGTGTAATATCTATAGACAATGGGGACATTTACCTCCATGTTTCCTAACACTACAAAAGTATACAAATACCAACCTCTATTTTGTGATTTTTTTAAATCCATGGGCCATGATGTGAGCAATTGTAGGTCATTGCAGATAATGAAGGAGAATTGCATATGCTTACTATGTCTGGGAAGAGATTAAGGGTGGAGACTAAGGAGGTTTCGACAATAGAGAATCTTTTAGAGGAGGCTATTGAGGAGGATAGGGAAGAGTAAGGGGATATGATGGTGGTATATGAGGACCTCCTACCTACTTTAACTATCATGAGATATGCCACTTCAGGAAATTATGTACCAAGTTGCACACACTGTGTGGATATTTCCACATCGTAGACCATGTGATGCAAAATTACTGGAGTTATTGGAAAAATAGTAGGAAAATAAGTGGCACTGCAACATGGTGATTGTTGAGCCATTCAAAGATTAGAAGTCGAAACAGGAAGACTTGCAGGCGGTATAACCGGAGGGGGCATTTGTATAAGGGATAACCTACAACGGGGAGAAATTTTAAGTAAATTTTTTTAAGTAAAGATTAGAAAATTAGAGAAAGAACATCTTAAGTTTGACACGTCTTAGGAAAAGCAGTTCCTTAGTGACACAAAAAGGGTGCTTGACAAGGAAAATGCATGCAAATAATTACAACACACAATACAAAGGGCACTCGAAGAGGCATGTGCATGTGAATAATTAAAATAATCGACATAGAGGGAACTAGAAGAGGCTCGTGTGCACAATGGATTGCAACTCATGACACAAAGGACACTAGAGGATGAACAAATTGTGTGAAGACACTTTGATTTAAATGAAAATGGAAATACATACAATGAAAGTTTTTACATATAAAATATGACATAAACTAAACAAATCCACCCCCTTTTTCCCTTTATGATGAATACCTCTTTCATTTCATTCAATGTAAGTAGAATTTTATGGATTTTCCTACCTATAATTGATCAGGATTTTATGGTGAAAGAAATAGAAATACAGATTATTAACATGTGCTTAACACAATATAATAGATATACAATAAAATGGTTTCTATTCAATAACGAAATACGTTGAAACTATAAAATCTTGGTGAGGAAACGAGCTTGTTGGAATGGTGGCGGTTTGGCTATGAGAAGAGATGTGACAGAGCACTGTCATAAGAAACCAATTAAATGAGGGGCTCTGAAGGTACTTACAATGGCAAGTAATGCCAAAAGTCCTAGACGTCGAAAAACCTAACCCTAGGGATGAAGTACCAAAGATATTGGGCCCCGTTTGGGTAAGTTAGTCACATCAACTTCCAGTCGTAATTTTACATCTGATCTTCATTTTAAGTGATGTGGTAGCTCGTTGGAAGGTATCATCGGGGAGATTCATTTGGGGGAGCTCAAGAATGCCTTTTGCATCTTTGAGGGAGATTCATCCGAAAACCTTCATTAGACCCTCAAAATGGCCAGAAAGTTAAAGCTGCTAAAATAGTAGAATTGTCAAAATTGTCAGGCTTTGTTTGTTGATATTTGGAATAGGTGGGTGGCTATAGATATCCATATGGATCAATTATTCCTCATTAGGAGAAATGGTATCCATTACATTAGGTCCCCATCAGGATAGGGAAAATTCTATTGAATTTGGCCGGGTGAAACCGGTTACTTATGGTGGAGGGAGTTATACAACTTTGTGACTACGATAAGTTGGATCCTTGTTATTGATGAAAACCTTAGTCTATCTGTCCACAATATAATCATTGGATTCCTATTGGCAGGTAGTCGGAGTTGAATCTGATGGCTTAAGTTGATTACGCTACTTCCGGTGTCCAATAATGGTGGAAATAAGGGCAGAAGGAGATCCACATTGAACAGGTGCGGTCCAAGGAAAGGAGGAATGTTGAGCTCAAAATAATTATCCCCATGGCCTTGGTAGTAGTTAATGCGACCCATAGCAGTGGAGCAAATCTTAGATGGGGTCCTATAAAGGCGTTATTTCTACAAGTGCAACCAAACTTTGTCGGCTCAATGAAACTTATCGACTTTTAGGTATTTGATCATGGCATTGTTTGTACTTGTCGTGGACTTAAATGGATATCCTGAACACGATTGGTGGTTTAGAGTAGATCGATCAATGAGCAAATTGACTTTAATGGGAAGCTTTGGATTTAGACAAGAGATAGAGTGGAATTGAGGTGGCCAAGGGAAGTCACAGCATCTATGGTTCCCGATGGTGGAATCCCAATACTTAGAAGGGGTTTTGGTCGGGTGAGCTATGTAGGGCTCGGTTGTAGCTATCTTTGAACCGGAAAAGGCTCATCCTATGTGCTAGGGTTCTTTGAATTATACATCGAAGGATATGCACAATCATTGATTCCCCAACCTGGGTTTGGCCATGCAATGCGTGGGTGGAAGGTTATTATTGGATTTGGTGAGCTTGAGATCGATTAGTGACCAAGCTTAACCATAATGTGATGAGAAATCGACTATCAGATATGAGACAATGGTTTTGTGGGATTCCAAAATGTAAACAGACTTGTTCAAAGAGCATGGCAGTGGCCTCCTCTGTGATTCTCTTCTTGCAGGAAAACATAATAAAATATCTTAGAAAGATAACAACCAACTCCTGATCATTTCACTTTCGATGAATGGGAGGCGAACATGTAGTCCATTGGATACGTTCCCATGGCTGAGTAGGAAGAGGGAGTTAATGTCTGAGGCCACGTTTCTCGATGGTCGGTTTGGGAAATAGTGCGAGAATCACGGGACTGATATATAGCTGACCTCTTGTGAAGTTTAGACCAATGAGAAATGTTTGTGTGGCATTTGCCACTATCTTTTTAACAAGTTCCAGCACTTCCACCCAACTATAGTGGGCTTCCCTGATCAGCTTCTCTCGCTCTCATGATGGAACACGGATATGGCCCAGTTGACACAACAACCACATCACGAAGATGGAAATTATCGACAACTACATTTGCACCCAACATTTGGTAGGTGGCGGTGAAGTCAGTGTCTCATAGGTTAGAGACCATCCCTTATGTCTCCACGGCCACAGAGTCCTAACCTTTGTGGGGAAGTAGCGGCGTGATTGATGCTTCTTGTTTTATACTTGATATTGAGGGGGAATTGCTATAAGTATGTGGAACACTTATGATATTGGTCATTCTACAATTTTTCGCATTATTCTTCATGAACTACCTAGTGGCTTATGGTCCGATTATTGGATGGTATCTGCCATCAAAAGAATGTAATGTCTCAACTGGCATGCTTTCACAATGGAGTACATTCTTTGTCATAAGTAGGCTACTTATGGGCCGGTTCGAAAGTGTCTCACTATGATAGGCCATTAAGTTAGCGTGTTGAGGAAACGATACCCACAACATAGTCCCGAAGTATTTGTCTCGATCTCAAAAGGATATTGCAGGTCTAGTAGTGAAAATACTAGGGCTCGAGCACAAGAATGTTACTTCAAATCATCGAATGCCTGTCGTTGGGACCGACCCCACCTAAATTTCCTTACCACCATCCTTGTTTATTTGGATGAGGGCCCATACAGTATGGGAGAAACCCAACACAATCTTGTGATAGAAATTGACAAGGACTAAAGAGCTCCAAAGCTCAGTGAGATTTGTTGGGGCTGGCCAGTCATGGATGGCCTAGATCTTGGATCTTGGATAGTTCACATGTATGCCATGTGATCAATGAAGTAGCCCATATCATGGACCAATCCATGCTGAAGAATCATTTTTTTCCAAGTTGGCATTAATCTTGTCTTTGCGCCAGGGTGTGAAAAAACACAAGCGAATATCGCAAGTGTTAGGCTGGAAGTCACACTATAAATTAGAATGTCATCCCGGATACACCACTACAAAGTATTGGTGAATGGTCATAGGATATCGTCCATCATCCTCATAAAGTGGTTGGAGCATTTGTCAAACTGAAGGCATTAACCATTCAAAAGGCCTTCCTTTGACTTGAGGATGGTCTTCCATACATCTATCTATTCTATCGGGACTGGGTGGTAGCCCGGACTTGAATCAATCTTCTTGAATTATTTGGCCCTATTGAGTTGATCAAAGGAAGTCATCGATTTGGGAATCAGTGCGATTTCTAGCTATGATTTTGATAGGAGGCCAGGTAATCTGAGGAGTCTCAGAGTCCCAATTTTCTTCTATACGTACGATTGGGCTCTAGCAAGGAGTGATGATATGGGAGGGATGTTCCCATGTCGAGTAGTTCTTAGATATGTAGCTCGATCTCCTCGTTCTCTAACAAAGAACGACGATAAACTGGACCATTAGGCAGAGGTTCACCAAAAGTTAGATCAATTGGATGCTTAACCTAGTAGTGCAGAGGTACCCTTGTAGGTGAGGAGAAGATAGCCAAGTATTCTTCCGGAGCCCCTATCTTCTTGCTTTGTTGTATGGAAGGGGTAGGTTGCGGGGAGACCTTGGATGTGGCTTTGATCTTTCACTTATTATGAGAATGAATCACAAAGAACACAAACTTCCCAGTCTAAGGATGAAATTCTTGAATTGCTTAGCAGAGGTCGAGGAAATAGCACTAGGTGGGATTTCCTTAGATTGTCAATACAATTTCTTTTCAAAGTAATAATAACACTACAAGGCCTAGACTCATATACAACATGGCGTTTCCATAAATAAGGTTGGCCCAAAAGGAGATCACAAACTTCGAGGGGAACAACATCACACAATATCTCATCTTTGAATGGATTGATGTCGTATGATAGGAGATGTTGTTGGATGACATGAATATATCGTCCTTTGTGAAGCCACCTGATGTTGTATTGTTTTGGGTGTGGTGTTGTCGATAGTCCTAACTGTTTGATGACCTTTTCTGATATGAGTTTCTTTTGGATATCTCTATCAATGATGAAAGTCGTGGGTTCCTTTTACCACATCGTGAGCGGACATGCACTCCTCAGCTATATGGCTCATCTGGTTCACCGGGTTGGAGCTTAATTAGGTAGAAAGCGATTGACACTAGATTTTGCATCAATGATTCATCTTCCCCTTTACAGTTGGCTCAAAGTCATAATATGCATCTGATTCAAAGACTTTCACCACAACCACCAATGACTACTTTGAAGGCTGATCAGGTGTTATGCCAAAGGGGCTCTTATGGAAGTCGCACCACTTCCACGTATCTTTCTTTGTCTTTCCGATTGTCCTTATTTTCTAGCGGCTTGGATTTGATTTGTCTGATACTCATATTTTCTCTTTCCTTTGTTTGGTGGGTTGGGCTATCCTTTCTTGGCTTTTGTTGTGAAGGGTTCCGAGGCCCAAATTACCCTGACTTGCGACTTTGGCTTCGCAGCAGTTTTGATATGGCATATCGGTGACCCACACCAAGGATGAGATGTCCAGAAATTCCATTTCGATCTAGATGTATCTATATAGAGCCCCATGGTATTTCAAAGCCAAATGTTGTTCGGAGTATTTTATACCCAACTTTGTGTGCAAGGCATGGAAGATATTTGTGAAATCTGACATTGTTTGGTCTCTCTCTTGATGCATAGTTTTCCATCTTGTGTATTGGTCTTCGTAGCTTCCAACGGGGTAGTTTTGTTCTTTAATAGCATCCCTGGAGGATTTCGAGGTGGTCATGACTAAATATAATGAGGTTTTCTCTGTTTCATTTTTCTCATAGGAAGTTTCCCACTAATCTTTGACGCGGGGAATGGATTTGAGGTGTGTAAAAGTAATATTTTCACTATTCGAAAAGTTTGGGCTTGGAAAAATACTCTTTAAGTAGATTCAGCTGTCTAACATAAATCCTCGGCTGCTGAAATATAGGAATATCAAAGTTTATTTTGTACCTTGAAGGGGTTAGGCATACTCCGTTCGGCGTCTCATCGGTTGGTAGTCACGAGAAGGATTTGATAGCGAAACTATCCATCCTCTTTCGTTCCTCTAGTGCGTTAGGGCTTCCTCCAATCAAAAATTTGTTTGAAAGGATATCCTGTAACATCATATTTATTTTCTCCTTCCATGGAATTTCGCTTGAAGCGTCTGAGAGTCTTTCCTCTAAGAAGCAAACTCGGGCCAACTCTTGTACTTCAACCAGCAGGAGGACATGCATTAAGACAACAAGAGGAAACCCGCTCACGATACCAGCGATCCAGTTTTATGAGCAGGATGAAATGAATACAAGTTATTAATAGGTTCTTAACACAAAGAATAGAGAACCGCGGTGAAGCAGTTTTCTTCAATAGCGAAATAAGCTAAAGCGTAAAATCACGGTGAACAAACTGCTTTGGAATGGTGGTGGATTATTTATGAGAAGAAATGTGACGATAGCGCACATTCGCAAAGAAAGAGGTTACAATGAGATAGAAGGCCCTTTACAATAATCAAGAATTCCAAAGAACCCTAGGCGTCCAAAACCTAACCTAGGAGATGAAGTGCCAAAAGTCATGTGGGCCCACGTTTGGGTAAGTTAATTTAATAAACTGCAGGTTCTCCTGCGATCTTCCTTTTAGAAATGTGATGGCAGGTTGGAAGGTGTGTCGGAAATTCCTTTGGGGGCTCAATCACAACTTATTCTATCATTGAGGATATCAATCCCAAAAACCTTCATTTAGGCCTCAAAGCCAGCCTCGAGGATTAAAAGCTATTGCTAAAAATAGTAAATTACAAGAAAACTGTTTTGAGCCCGGTTTGGAAAGATTGGGTGGACACCTATATCCATCTATATCAATAACACTTGTATATTCCACATTTTGGATTTCCATTATAAATACTTAATATCAAATCAACCAACATCACATCAACTCCGGAAGTTGAAGAGAATCTTGTAGCCAATTGGTTAAATAGCTAAGTAACCATATGTATGTGAAGAAGAAAATATATATATATATATATATATATATATATATATATATATATATATATATATATATATATATATATTAGCCCACAAAGTGAAATTTTATAACGTGAGAACACATAAGAAAAAAATGAGTTAAGAAAAGAAGGTTGATTTGATTTTAAAATTAAATATGACAAAGGAACCTTAATCCCCTCGGAATGGGTACGGTGTCATTGTCATCTATGTCATTTATGGTTTCTAAAATATTATAAACTGTTTCCAGAAACACATAGTCCAAAAAAGCATAAAATTGTTGCTCATGTTTCCATGATGTGGTAGCTAAGACAGGGAAATAGAAAACATATGCAATAAAAAAACCCACACTTTCAAACAATTTCAATTTTCATCCTTACATGTCTAGAAACAACTAATTAGAGTATCTGGATTTATTATTCATGATTACCAAAGAATAAAAAGGATATGTAATGAACCCAAGGTGGTCCTTGAGTGGGAATGAAGTGATGAATTTTAGTTTTCCTTTCATCTCTATTCTACATATTTATTGTATGGATTTATTGGCCATAAATAAATAACTCCTCATTCATATAATCTAAAGAAACTAAATTCATTTTCATCCTCAATTTGTTTTAATTACATTTATTTATTGTATAAATAAATAACTAATCGATTCTAATCTAATAGAACTAAATTCATTTTTTAGTATCAATTCACTTTGCTAATTCTTACTAGCGATTTTTATGTTTATTCACTCACTGGTGTATATTATAATCATGTGTACCAAAATATTTTTTAAATGATAAAATATAATAGGTACATTATGTAATACAAATTAGTGATTTAAATCATGTTTGTTACTCTTATATTATATATTTTAATTAATCGTTTTTTAATAAATTTTTCAATTAATCATCTCAAACTCAAATATGTTTTTATAAAAGTATAGAGTTTTATATTTTTTTATTATGGTTTAATATAATGATTGCAATAATGTGTTAACTAGCATATTACACATCTATTAGCTAGCAACAATGTAATCATCCATATATTAATTAATGAGCAACACAACATTTTACATTGCAATAAAATAAGAAGCCCATTTTGTGCCATGAATAAGTGACCCATTTTCATATAAAATGGGGCAATGTAAATTTCCACAATACTCAAAATGCATCCAAAATGTAATTGTTACACTCATTGGTAACATGTCCTCATGCAATTGAGACAATATGTCCGATTACATTAAACAAAATCCTTGATTTTTTATAGACAAATATTTCAAAACATTCAACTTGTAACATTCAATTATAATTATTGTCACTAAACGTCACTTAGTTGTGTCTACTAATCTAATAGAACTAAATTCATTTTTAGTATCAATTCACTTTGCTAATTCTCACTAGCGATTTTTATGTTTATTCACTCACCGGTGTATATTATAATCATGTGTACCAAAATATTTTTAAATGATAAAAATATAATCGTACATTATGTGTACAATTGAGTGATTTTAAAATAATACATTGCACTCATATGTATATATTTTAATTAATCGTTTTTTTAATAAATTTTCAACTAATCATCTCAAACTCAAATATGTTTTTATAAAAGTATAGAGTTTTATACTTTTGTTATTATGGTTTAATATAATGATTGCATTAATGTGTTAACTAGCATATTACACCTCTATTATTTGTAACAATGCAAATCATCCATATATTAATTAATGAGCAACACAACATTTTACATTGCAATAAAATAAGAAGCCCATTTTATTATATATGAATAAGTGACCCATTTTCATATAAAATGGGGCAATGTAAAGTTCCGCAATACTCAAAATGCATCCAAAATGTAATTGTTACACTCATTGGTAACATGTCCTCATGCAATTGAGACAATATGTCCAATACATTAAACAAAATCCTTGATTTTTATAGACAAATATTTCAAAACATACAACTTGTAACATTCAATTATAATTATTGTCACTAAACGTCACTTGAATTGTTGTCATCGCTCGAGTTGCATGTGTGTCTCATTCATTCATCA
>SNQJ01S0074303.1:0-20951 GCA_010110895.2 Picea sitchensis
CTCAATTATTAGTACTAGGACATACAGATTCAACATTTTTTCGTTTTATTAAAGAAATTAGACTAAATATGCATTTAAACATATGGTTACTCTTGAATCATGACACACTCCCTCCCACGAACTTTTGTAAAATCCTCATCCACATTTCCGTATGGAGAAAACATCCCTATTTCCCTAAATGCTGAGAGTACGAGGTCATTATGTCTCTCACCGGATCAAACTCATGCCCCTCTGTCTATCCATTAAATAAACATCATAAGCCCATGATTTGCTACCATGCCATATGAAATGACTCGAGCCACATCTTTAAGCATATCAAATAATGATCCCGATGATGCCATTCGATTTCACACTTATGAGTCCTGATCATAATGACCACATCCCTTGTCATCATTTAACACTCCCATGAATATGGTATGATGCCCATTTTCCTATGAGTCTGTAAGTCATTAGTGGATTCGACCTACCTTACCATATCATCATGACTGTCGATGTGACCATTGTAAACCAAATTTCCATTTATAAATGCTCCTCTATATGGCTCTTCCATCCAGATGAGCGTTATTTACCATTTTTTGTCACACCACCTACAGACACACTGTGATCCCTTGCCTTCGTATTCCTTGCATATTTTTCCCTATCTGGTACTCCATCATAGTCTGCGTCTAACCGGTGCTTCATCTCGATCCATGTTGATCCAATACTCTATCACAGTATATGTTTATCTGATACTCAACCCTTGATCCTCTGTCCATGCCTCATACGCCCGAAATAATTTTTTAAGCTAGCATGGCGGTCGACAGGCATGAGCCCATATTTCAATTATATAAGGAAACAACAGAATATCAAGCTTGCAAGGAAAAATATGAACAGACAGGGTGGGTGCCATTTTTGGAAATGTTTAAATGCCATCATGAGGGAATCTCCCTTGCGTTTGTGCATACATATGATGGATAAAGTGTGTAGTTTGGAGATATGAAGTTGAAAATTACAGAGGCCACTATAGCACAAGCTACAGGTCTCCCTATGGATGGAGAAAAATACTTCAAGAGGGTGATCGTCGACAAGAAACTTTGTCAAAGATTCCTCAATCCAGAACATCAAGACCCCGATTGGACTAAGGGAATCCCTCAAATCTACATCAAAGAGGAATATTGGACGATGGTCATAAGTTTGTAGAAATTCCTCACCTGCGAAGGAAGGTATGCAGTAACCTTCATTTATCATTTGAAACTTTTATCACATTTAGAGGGAGGACCACAAATTGATTTTCCTCACTTCTTATGGATGAGTTTAAATAAGATGGTGAGAGGAGTGATATCAGTTTCCAAGAAACCTGAAACTAGCCTTCATCACCATGGCTTAATAAAAATTTTGGTTGTCCATGCTTTGAGGACACAAGGTGGTAGTTGGAAGCAACTACTCCAACATAATTTTTCTCAGGAAAGAATATCCAAATCTATTGAAGCACAGGAAGCAGGGATACACAGTGAGGGTTGAAGAAAAAAGGCAAAGAAAGACAAAAGTAAAGAAGACACTGTTACACCCAGCTCATCCCAGCCCATTGAGAGATCAGTGATAGAAAAGTCAGTTGTAGGGGAACCTACTACATCTAGAAAGAGGAAAGCCACCCAATCCAAGAAAATAATTCCTATCTCGATTCAAAAAGATAAAAGAAAAAATAAATACTATGAGCTCGGTGGACGATCAGAGAATGTTCTTAAAGAAATCATCAAGTTGTCACCAGAACCAACTAGCCAAGTAGCGAAGACCCCTGACCTCAACATATAAAAAAAGAAAAAGGTTGCACAGCCTAAAGTATCTAGATCAGTCCTACGACCTAAAGATAAAATATCACAGAGTAAGAAACGAAAGAAGAAGGATATAGATCAACAAGATATTTCACATGAGGCAACTGTTAAACCCCCTCTAGAATCAGTTAAGGAATTGGAAAATATCCCTGAGGTGGTTACTCTGTCTTCCCAAAAACTGGCTAGTGAGCTGAAAGAAACTACTAAGATGAAAAGTGGAAACAAAAAGAAGCTCAAGAGGGATAAGGCATGAAGGGAACAAATTCCAGAACCTATGCCTCAATATTGCAGGATAGAAATAAGGGCTGGTCAGAAGCAGACTCCAGAATCCACACCTCGGGCCTTCAAGATAAAAATCAAATCGACACAGGAAAAACAAGTGTCCAGGCCTACAACCGTTATTAATATAAAGAAGAGGAAGCTATTTGGGGAGACTTCTACCCCTGTCATCAAATATGAGGAAGTATCACTTCCCATACGAAGGACCACCAGAAGCATGGTCAAGCAGGTGACAGTTCCAAGTATACCTTCTCTTCATGGAGAACCCATGGATATTCTGAGTTCTCCAGAAAAAGGAAGTGGTTGTGGAGCTATAGTAAGTGAAACAGAAGGATTGGTAACAGATACTTTGAGGGGTATGAGAAAGGAAAAATAAGCCCGAGAGGAGGTGACTAAGGAAGCAATCACATCTAGCCCAGAAAAGTCTCTGAACAAACAATAATTGATAGCAAAGATTGAGAAGATGAAGCAATAAATTGAAGAGTACTAGGTATTAGATAGGCATATCAAGGTAGATAATGCACAACTAAAAGAACAACATGCAGAGGTCTCTGCTAAACTCAACAAATTCTTACGATTGATCCAATACACTAGGGTAATTAAGAAGGAATTGAGGAGTGAAGCTTCTGGTTTTAACATCCTGTAACCAGAATATGACAGAGAATGATTCAATTTTGCAGAAAATTTTTGGGTATTAG
This sequence comes from Picea sitchensis, assembly GCA_010110895.2. NCBI lineage: Eukaryota > Viridiplantae > Streptophyta > Pinopsida > Pinales > Pinaceae > Picea > Picea sitchensis. The sequence continues at coordinate 2,789 of SNQJ01S0074303.1, forward strand.
TTTTTAATGATGTTGAATGAGGACATGCAATACCTTTATCATGGGGGAAATGTTGAGTCTCCATTTTGACACTTATAATGCCCTGTCTCACCTTGTATCCGAGCCATTTTTGCCTATGTTATAAGCCTATACTTGACTGTTTCCTCCAAAACATACCTAATGACCTTGTTCATGTACACAAGAGGTAAATTATGATTAAAGCATGTTTTGTTTAACTTTCTTGAGTTAATTCGATTAAAGTGTTCTATTTTTCATAATCCTAATCGTTTGACTCATGAGCAGCCTATTCTGGTACCTTAGCATTCCAGTACTACAAGTCACCATGCAATTTGGTATCAAGTCTATTCTAGTACCCAAGGCAGTTTTGATCCGGTACTATCTGCTCCACATCCATTCCGGTACCAAGTCATGCGCTATTCCAGTATTGTCTTCTCTACATCCATTCTGGTACTTAGATTCGTGACTGTGTGTATTCCGATACCAAAACCCTTGATTCCAGAATGCATCAGTTGGACCAGTATGATGATGAATAATTTGAGAAGTAAGTTAGACTGAAGCTTCCAAATCAGTTTTCCAGATCACAATAGACTCCATCACTCATGCACTTTGTGTCATGAGGATGGAGTCGATCCCTAGATATTCGATGTAAATACCAATTGTAATATTTTTAAAACTGTGTGATTCTTATCCATATATATTGATAGTATCATCTTACCTTCTTTATAAGGGATGTTGTATAGACAATAGTGTGTGTGGATAATAAGGAATGTAACAATGTAGTTTGTCAGAACCAGATGATACATATTGTTTCTATGTATGAGATGAAGAACTGATGATCCAATTTACCAGTTGAAGTAATGCATAAGGTCTATTATGAAAATTCCTGAGTATGAGTAAAACATTTTAGTCTGTTATTTTCTTAAGAGGTTCCTTGTTGGTTCGGAAAGGGCCCACCACCCCAACCAAGGTAAACTTCCCTGTATATGCTCTGTGTGATTGTGTGAGTGTTTTACAGTAGTGTGTTGTCAATGATTTTTAATCCATTTCAAGAGTTTAGCATTAAGTTATTTGTTTCTGAATTGGTGTGAACAATCAGGTGCTAGATCGAATAGATATTTTCCTTCTCAAATATTGGAGATTTCCGTTTAATTGTTTGAACTATGGGATGGTTAAGAAAATGATATTTTGAGTTTATGATTGCAGTAGTTTTGGTACATCAAGGAACCAGAAGACTTTATATCTCATCTTCATTTTCCATAATGAAGTCTCTCAGTTATGCTGACTGTTCCTTGTACTGATTTGTTTGAATTGAACAAAGTTGGAATTGATTCTGATTTCAAGAGTGATTGGAGTTGACTATTAATTACTATTTTGATTGCTACAGGAAACAAGCTTCTTAAGTTCATCTCTCTAATTCATAAGCTTGGAATGAACATACTTGTTCCCTAATATAGAACCTTTTTGATTGATTGTTTTTTTGAGAAGTTTCATTATCATTTTTATCTTCTAAGTTCAAAGGTGTTTGAAGTATTCATAAATATTAGAAACAAAGTTTTATGTTATTAATTATTTCCTATATAAAACATACATAGGTAGGCTACCTGTTCTTGACACATATAGTGTAAGAACTCTTTTGATTACGAATCCCGAATTGACATATAAATGAGTGTAAGATATACATTGAACATATTTATGCACGAACAATATTATTCCTTTTGTTGGTTCCAGGTGTATGATGCTCTTTGTGAGCGGCCTCCAGGTTGTCAAGTTCGGGGTCAGATATCTCTGCAGGGTTAGTGGGGATAAGGAAGTCTACTGACCAGTCCTTAGTTATCTCCTCGAGGTCCTCTTCTGTGAGCTTGTAGTACGACTAAATCTCCTCCTTATGCTCATCTTATAGCGCAATAATATAGATAAAGTTTTGATCTGCGTGGAACTTCATCAGGGGTTGGAACTGCTATAGGGTGTTTGATGTCATGTGAGGTTTAGATTGAATAGCCCTCTTTAACTGGAGATAACATGTGTGAAAGACTACGTTCGAATTCCACTGTTTTTCCATATCGCTTGAGTATTAGAGTGTGGTGAACTTCGCAGCAAGTGGCTCGAATGACTCAATATCCGGGAAGGTCACACCTTCCGGCATCTCCCAAGAAACAAACATGATGAGGATCAGGAGCCAGCTAAAGTGGAACTCGTAGCCCTGATCTTGTGCTTCGCAACAGTGTAATTCTAGCTGATTAACTGGGCACTTCGCCCAGTTCATCTATAGTCCTTCCACGCATTTCCCTGAGAGGTCAACAACAAAGCCTGTGACCTGCATGGGTTTGTTCTTCCTTACTAGCTTTCCTGCGATTAATTGGAATGCTAGGAAAACGATGCCATTATGGATAGAGGCTACCTTGTAGCCTCATGTACCCTTCTCAACATCGTCGTAGCTATCCTTGATCTTCTGTGCTAATGCGCAATCTATGGATTTTCCTGGATAGAAGTCCTATGCGTCGGGTCCTTGCATAATCAATCTAGTGATCCTATGGATTAGCGTCGGATCGACTATGATATGATAGTCTATCCATAAGTATCCACCATGGTATCATGAAAGTAGGATATTGACACAGGCATTAACTTCCTGGTGCCTTCCAAAGTGTGGGATTTTCATTACATTCAACAGGGTGGATTGCACGAGGTTCATCGTTCACGGCTGGGGTATTATTTTCGAGTTCTTCCCATTCGTCGTGGTTAAGTATTTATACGGGGTGAGCATACTATGGTTCTTTCGATCTCCTAGGTTGAAGTCGTTGAACTTAAACATGGTGATCTTGTCCCAATGTGCTCTAACTGTGCATATCCCCTTCGAGAGGTACGCAGTAACCATGGTGTACTCGAAATCTCTCTGCACACTATCATGACTCACCGCATCAACTAGGGGCAGGATGTATTCAGGTAAGATGGTCGAGATTAGCTTCGCATTTTCTAGGTCATCTCCATGCTTGGTTCTCTTTTCCATTGTTGGTTGGGATGGTCCATATCTGCGAGCAATCGATGGAGAGGCTTTCACTCCTCTAGTCGATGATGCTTGTACACCCACAGAAATTACCCTTTCATACATTACTCTTTTAGTCATGAGGTTGATGAATACCTCCTTCACAAACTCTTCTACTGCGCTAATTTCTTTGGACATACACGCTCATGGTTGAATATCTCAGTTTTGAAGAGTAACTACTCAATGCAACGGGATGGATGGTGATAGTGCGATGATCACTGTGAAAAATCAACTAATCCACGGACTCAGATAATCACAATTGGAAAAAGTGTTCTGGGTGCAAGGCTCGATGGAATAAGTAGATAGTTAGGAAACAAATCTCTCCAATGGGCGAGAAGCCTCCATTAATTCAGTTTTTTTCGTTATGGCGTGGTCCCAACAATCTGATGGCGAGCTTCCTGACCATAAATGTCGTTCTAACCATTCAGACTGTCAGTCTAATGGTTATACTATTTCCAATGGCTATATTTATTCTCCATGGTGAAGTGCCATGTGGCATTGTTCTGATATCCTGACGAAGTTCCAGTTTTGCAAATTTTCCTTCTTTGAAGTTTCCTTTGGACCCTTCTGTAATTTTTCGATCTTGGCTCTCTTCTTACTGAGCTTCCTCTTTTTCCCAGTGAGCTTCGTCTCGGTATTCATCTTTCCATTATGATTCTTATCCTCTTTTGGCATAGTAACTTCACGTTGTTGAGATTCTTTCCTAGGATTCAAGAGCAATACTTCTTCTCTATATGGGGTAGGTGCTTCAGCTTTCTATGAGTCTTCTTCTGTTCTTTCAATTTCGACATCCAAGTTTTTGGTTTTAAATAGCTTTGATCTGTTCTCCTATTCTTTAATCAAGTGTGCAATCATCCTAGTCATAAAATATTTTAATTATTGCTTCTTCTTCCCTAAGACTTCTTCTTCTTTCCTTCTGGTCTGATCCTTTTCAATCCAAGGTTTTCCTAGTAATATAGAAAATGAGGCGTTGTTCTCAATAAATTTAACAACCTCAAATTCCTCCTCTGTCGCAGTTCCATGAGCACTCATAGATATCTGGGTGAGCTTTCCACATAGATTTATCAACTTTCCTCTAAATAATCATATTCCTCCCAATGAAGGAATCATAACAGGATTTCCTAAAGCTTCCCAAGTTCTTTCTATCATAATATTCACCTGTGTTTCTTCATCTAAAACATAGTCAATGTCGAAGTCTCCTATTCTTGCTTCTATGCACTCTTTTTCTTTGAAGATATCTGATAAGTTGATATGTCGGTGGTCATTCAGGGTTTCTTTCATTTGCAGTAATACAGTCTCTGATTCTTTTTGGGGTTTTTCCATGGTCTTAGTTGCTTGACCTTTCTCATGGTCTTCTTGTATCATGTTCATTCTTTCAATCTTAGCAATCATTCTAGGGAAATCTAAAACTTCATGGTCCATAGCTTTACAACAAATATAACTGGATCTTCTACCAGGACATTCCTTATCCATATATCCCGGTCTTCTGCAACTGTAACAAAGGGTTAATCCTCATTTTCTTTTAAATGATCCCCAGCCTTTCCTATACTGTGCACTAGGATCATAGTAGTTAGCCTACAAAAAATTCTTTCTAGGATCCTGCATCCATTGGTTAGTCCAAACATTATTTCTATGCATAGGTATACCATATCTTTCACTATTCTTATCAGATCTACTTATATCAAATCTTCTTTCTTCTAGTTGTTCCCTAGTTTTCAAGCTAGGACAAAATTTATCAAACATACCTAGATCCATACTATTGAAACAAAAATTTCCACTAATCTTACTTTCAATAGAGCGCAAAGCTTCCAGATCTAAAACTTTTCACTATTCTTACCTTTCTCAGAGCACAAAGCTTTAGGATCTTACCTCTTTTCTTCAGATCAGACTTCTTTTCTTAGCATAGAGTTTCACAATCCAAGTAGAGTGTTGCGCACTAGGGAAACATATCTATGCATAGAGATTTCACAGTTTCAGGTCAAATCTTCGCATTCCTTTTTCCTTAGTTCCCAGAAATCACAACTTCATGTCCCAGCAACGGAACCATTTGTTCGCATAGGGGAAGACCCAGGGTTCAATGCTACAACAACGCACCAACAAAACCCTAACTACCGACCCTTTCGGTAACACCTGCGAAGTATATGAAGTCTCACCAAAGGTAAAGGCAGGGGTGGTTGCAGGAATCTAGTGTCTGCAACCTTAGTTGGGATACAGATTTGTGATTGTAACACCTTAACACAACAATTAGCAATATAGTTCATCAATATTTAACCAGTTTCTACTTCGCAGATAAAACCCTAATTACATATCATTGCAGTATTCAACTAGATCTAGCATCTAGCATCACTTAGCATGACGAAATGGATCAGATTTAGCATATTCAAGCACTAAGAACATTCACACAAGTTAGATCTAGCATTCACTCTCATTATTAAGCACAAAGCAACAACAAATCTATCTATCTTTCATCTATATCAAATCATCTAAACAAGTAAACACATAAATACATCAATACATTGCACAAAGAAAACATAACACAAGATGTACATGGTTCACCCCCACCCTGGGGCCACATCCACGAACTCTTCGTCTTCTTTATTAGCTTCTTTCAATCTTCTTACATGAACAGAGCTTCAAGATCCTACTCTGCATAGGACAGGAGATCTACGCGCACTCCACCAGATCCTCCTTCCCCAAGTAGATCTAGGCACAGAGCCTTACACAGCCTCTCACAGTCACCTGCACTTAGCCTTGCAAGTCTCACACAATATGCACAAAGCATTTGCAACCATTACTTGCATCTAGTCAAAAGGAGCTTAGCCATTCATACTCACTACATCGCCTAACATCTATTTATACATTACAAAATACGGCCTAAACATAGGTAAACCCATGGGATGACATTCCCATACCCGTTACATAAGCCCAAAACCCAAAAATCCCTAAAAAGGAGTCAAGATCCTGCAATCTTCGCTTCGTCTTGCACTCTGCCTTCGACAGCCTGTCGAAGTCCCAAAAAGAGGTCAAACATTACCAAGAATCCTTAAAACTTGGACAAGGGCCAACATTTGCGCAATTAGATTGGAAAGAGAAAGTTCTCACATCGTTTAATGACACAACTAACTATTCACTAAAATAGACATTGTCATTATTTACTTAGACTAGAGAATGATTTATTACAATAAAATACTGACCGACGTTGATAACGATAAGAAAACTATCATAGCATTACTTCTTCGTCTCTCCTTGCTTGTTGCAGATGACTTGTACTCTGTTGTGTGCTTCCTAAGGAAGGTTGACGTCCTTCCTTATTGGTCCACACATCAACAGACATGTGCATACCTTGCCATCCGATACAAATGGTGAGGATCCACATGGATTCCATGTGGAAGTTAAGTGGATAGTGGGTGGGAGAGACCTATAAACTTTAAGAGACTATAACTTATAAACTTAAACTTAAATTTTATCATATTTATAGTTGTTGGAAAGCTCTTAAAGAGTATAATAGATCTATGATATCGAAGTTATGTTTAGAAAGGTGTTTAAGGAGACGAAATATCGACACCCCATTTCCCTAGGATGCATAAGGAGTCGAGTGTGTTACACTTGGGTATATTAGGGAATATCTATGTTGATGCATTGATAGATTTCTATGTACTCTACTAGGGGATAGAAATTATTTCCTTCAAGTCATTTACGTATGATCTTTCTCCAAAAATGGGTTTTTAGATATTAAAATAATAATAATAGTATTTTTTTATCATTGAAGGTTCAAGATAAAAAATAACATATCCTATGTAATCACTGCTTTCTAGGTATTCTATGAAGGGATTGAAATTTATTTCCTAAAGCCATCCATCAACTTTCTAAAAACAAAAAAGATTATAAAAATAAATCTTTATCATGAAAGGTTCCAGATAACATATCACTTTCATAGGTAATGATATCTTTATATCTACTCAATGAAGGATGGTAATAGATTTCCTTTGATTCATTGCACTTAGAGAAGAATGATGCACTACAACCGAAGTGGAAAAATAGTGTGACGGTAGAGGATTTGAGCTATAGATCAGGGTAGATCTTTTCTATTGGATTTATTTAACTTTGGGAATGTCCGTTAACTATCGTGTGGTTTGGGAAGAGTCATCAAATGTCGCGAAGAATGGGGTTCTTGGGAGAAGTCATTCAAAAAGTTTGGTAGTGACTTATGTTATGAGTAGGTTAACCTAACTTACTATCCGCCACACAAATATGATTTGGAAAGGTCAATTTTAGTAAGTTCTGAGATCCAGAATTTAGTTTTGAGTTCAGTGATGAGGCTCTATTGGGTTTTCCTTAGTTACAAACCCGGTGTGTGCCATTTCCAATGGAACGTCAATTTCCACATCAACACGCACATGCCTATCTTGTCATTTGGTAGATATGTTGAAAATCCACATCGATTCGACATCGAAGTTAAGTCGATAGTGGGCAGGAAATACCTTGAAACTTGAAGAGACTATAACGTATAACCCTAAACTTATATTTTAGCATATTTATAGTCGTTGAAAAGCTCTTAAAAACTAGAATAGATCTATGATCTCGAAGTTACGTTTAGAAGGGTGTTTAAGAAGAGGAAACATCGACACCCCACTTCCCTAGGATGCATAGGGGGTTGATTGTGTTACACTTGGGTAGATTAGCGAATATCTATGTCGACGCAATGATGGATTTCTATGTACTCTATGTATATTAGCGAATATCAACAATAGTTTGATGTCAGTGTCTGAGTTTTATACACCCAACACCCATGATGTAGGCAAGGGATTATTTATTGAATGGGAAGGGAAGGAGATTTTCCATATTGAACCTGTTATTCGATTCTCGATTCCCCCGAATCCTCGGCAAATGATCCAAGTCAATGTGCTGATAGATGAATGTGCTATATGCTCAGATGAATGTGCTAGATGCTAGACCGGACCAATGGTTGATGAACTGCACCAAATGGTTGAAATTACACAAAACTGAAGTAGTTTGTCTTTGCTTGGTGGTCATTGTAAAGTTAGGTAGTTTGCCTTTGGTTGATGTTGACTGTAAAGTTATTTTTTTTATAAATTAAGATCGATTTTAGTTTATTAAATATTTCATATATAAATCTAACTTTGGTATAAAACTTTAGTCTTTTAAAATATTTTGTTGTATAATATTTAATTAATTTAATTAAAAACATATTACTTAATATCATTATTGTATTAATTATTGATTGATTGATTGATTTAAAAGAAAATAAATTTGTTAAATAATTTCATTTATTATAGATAACAAAAATTTAATATAGTTATTTTGTGAATTGCAAATTATTATTATTATTATTTTAATTTCACATTTTAATTTATCTAACTCATAAAATATTTTTTAAACATTTTATAAAGTGATTTAGTTGTTCATCTTCTCATTTATCTTAATTAGTCCATACTTTCTATTTAAATAACATGGAGGGTCATGTGTTGATTTTGAGAAGCTCATATTTAAAATATTTTTGGTTTCCATTAATATATTCCCTCAATTGGCCATGTTGGCTAAGGTCATGCATTCCATGTAATACATTGGTGTACAAGTGTGTGTGGATGGAAATACCCTATTTATCGAACAAAAGTTGTGAGAAGTTTTATACCTTAGTAAATTTCTATTGCCCCTGCCTCATTGTTGGCAGCTTCCCTAGTGCCTCATGCATATCTAATTCCCTAATCTTCTCCAGAAGTAAGCATCACCCCACTTGCACCTGCTTCCCTTGGCTCAACAAGTTTGTTGAGTTTAGATTCACTTTTTGAAATATCTTTCTTGATATTTGGACATATTCACATTATGGCTTGTTATACTCCCCTTTCTCTTCACCAACAAAAAAAATTGATTGATTTCATCATTAATCTTGCAAGTGCTCATAGAACTAGATGGAAAAAACAATTCATGTCATTTTTTAATAGATGTTTTTATCTTCAACAAGAAGTCATTTTTTAATCGATGTTTTTATCTTCAACAACAAGTCCTTATGGTCATATTCCATATTCATGAAGCTTTAGAGTATGAGCATTATTCGACTTAAAAGAACAGGAGTCTATGTTACTTTAACATAACTCAACATAACTCTTTGATTAAAAAAAAACCTCTACACAATTATCAATTTCTACACATTTATGTTATTCTTAATATGAATCTAAAGTAGTAGTATGGACTTCGGATAATTAACATGCCATAAATAAATGTTTTTCTCCTCCAAAGAAGTCCTCATTCTGCACACAGATTCATTTAATTTCATTTTTTTACATGTCATTGTGTGTTTTAGCATTTTTATTAAAAAAAATGATGCAACATGATTCAATATTATAAGGTGAAAACACGAAGTTGGGAAACAATTTTTTGAGAATTGGATGTTTTTGGGTTATAATTTTCAATTTTTCATCGGAGAAAAAAGTCAACATATTTTCTCTGCCGAGCTTGTAACAGTTTTCAGATGAGAATGTAACTAAGGCTAAATTTTCTCAGCCGAGAGTTTAGTTGTGGTTAAACAATTTTTTAGCCAAGAAAATTTAAGTTTCTCGTGAAAGAGGTTCTCATGCTTTTGAACCAAACTAATTATACTCTTGACTAGCCCACCTTATGGAAAAACCTCTTTTATCGCTGAACTATAATCAGTCTGGAAATCCCATTTAGACTCTCACCTTTTAAATGGGGAGGGATATTATATATAGAAGTTATATTGGGATCTCCTTTCGAACTTGGTTGCCAACAGTTTGAATAAGGTTGAAGGGGCACATGCCCATCACAGTCCTGAAACCCTTGGAGGGGCACACGCCCAACACACTCCTGAAACCCTCTGAGCACATTTCGGGTGATGGGAACAGGAAGGAAACGACCGCGCGCGAAGAGGAAGGCATCGAACCTTCTCTTTAATTCCATATCCAACCTGCAACCAGAAGAAGAGGTAATGTTAATTGACATTCTATCTTCTGTAATAAAATTTCTTACGTATTTAATTAAAATTATTAGCATTTAATAAATAGAGTTTTTAATATTAAAAATGTCATGTTGTTTGATGCCAAAAAATGTTACTGGTAAATGTAAGCCTAATTGAATTGATTTTTAGAGGAACGAACTTCAAGCCAACCCATAGCCAGATATCGACTCCATCCCAAGAAGGGAGAAAAATACAAAGGGAAAAAGTGTATAGAAGGAGCCTAATTGAATTGATTTTAGAGGAACGAACTTCAAGCCAACCCATAGCCAGATATCGACTCCATCCCAAGAAGGGAGAAAAATACAAAGGGAAAAAGTGTATAGAAGGATTTATGGGGATGTATCCAATTAGAATTCCTTTTAGAAATGTTGTTGATAAGAAATGTTCTTTCAATATGCCCCACAAAAATCCTTGAAAGAAATACCAAGAGGGAAACAAAAATCTATAAAAGTCGTCCTTAGCATAATAAAAACCCCTTTAAGGGTGAACTCATGATTTTATTATCCTTAAATACAAGAGGTTTTAGGAGCCCCTCTACAAGGATACCCTTGGTGAGATTGGTGGAATTGCACAAACCTGATGTCATTTTTCTCGAAGAAATAATGGGTGAGGGGAAAAAAGTGATAGAAACTCTAGAAAATATCATGAATGAGTGGAACTTCCTATATGTAGAATCTATAGGAAATTTAGGGGGTTTGATAATTTGGTGGAAAAATCAATACCCATTTTAAATCCCTCTTTCCAAGTATCTAGACTAAATTCTTAGTTCAAGAATCACGATAGAAGATCTTTATGATAACTGTTATGGACCATAAGAAGAGAGAAAATATTTATGGCAGGATTTCATTTTACTGGACTATATCAAGAATGGGAGGGTTATCATTAGGGGAAAACTAAATTCTAAACTTAATAGATCAAAGGCGTGGGGAGAATAACAAGATAGGACAAACTTGTCTATTTCTTTATATAGAACATAGAGGAAGTAGGTTTTCTGGATGTTGAACCAATAAAACTTGTTCCTACTTGGATAAACAATAGAGTGGGTGAAGCATGTGTATAAAAATCACTTGGCAAGTTATTGGTTACAAAAACATTAATGGTAGAATTAGAGAGGGTTATACCATGGCCACATTGGTTGGGGCCATGGTTGTTTCCCCATATGGGTCTTACCATGTTAAAACATTGGTGTGTTGATATTCAATCTGGTTGTGTGAGTGGTTACTGAAGGTGTTCGTCCTCTGTTGGAATACCCGTGTTGTCAAATAGTTACATTGTTAATCTGAAAATTTAATGAACATACAACTTGATTTTAATGTCATAGTCTCATTTATGTATATCACATCCAATTTAAATGATTGGGATTAGTCACTATGGCATTTAATTTGTTCATTTACCTTCAAAATCAATAAGGGTTTGACATCTATTTATTGTTTTTTAGAATAAAAGATGTTTATAAAAATAATGATATAATTGATTTGATATGTGGATTCAAAATGATTTTTACTATGCAAGAGCTAGTAATGCAAAATAGGAATGGATATGTGAATGTTAATATTATACACTTGTTTGGACACAGTTATTTATTGAAGCTATTACATGACAATACAATCCAATTGAACCAGATCAAATTCTTGTGTAAAACTGATCTAAAAATGAAAAAGACTTGTATTCTTGAAAATATTTCCAAGTAAAATTTATGTGTTAAAAGCAAATGGATCAACTTTGCAACACATCATTGACAGGATTTACTCATTCAAGATGCATATAAACAACAACATAATCAATGAACAGAAAACACATAACACAACAAATGATAAAGGAGTTCACCCCTCTCTTGGGCTACATCTCCTGGTCCAGCTTCCAATGGATCATTTGTATTATTTACTCAAAGTGCTCAAAAATGTGATTTACAATGCTCAAACTACCCAATAGACTGCTCCAATGGCTTCAGAACGTCCAAAAACCCCTAGCTGGGCTTTTTCAGCACCTCGTTTGGCCAAAAAACAAAGAAGTTAGGCTTCCTGGAAGTCCCCCCTTCAAGCTTGTTGTCTCTGCATCTACAAATTGCACCTCCCATGGCTCAACCTAGCCCACACACAATTTAAAGCGTAGAAACCTGGCACCGAATGCAACCGCACAAACAATGCGAATTGTAGGACGGTTATGGGCGCACCAGCCCTTAACCGCCAAGGCCGAAGTCATATGGGCATGTGACCACGCGCATTTTCAAATAGGGCTCCGTCCCATAGGCAAACAGAAACGTAACATGTGGCGAGTCGTTCAACCGTTTAAACCACAAATCAAAACCCAAAACGCACACACACTATAAGTCCATTGGTCATATGTAAATGTAATACAACCGCGGGTTGGGGCTAAGCCCCAACCTGACCCCCATGCCAAACTTTAAACAATGCAAATTTAAATGAATATTAACCCACTCATATAGCAAGGAACAAACGCGTGGTATGTTGGTCGGGCAGACTTTGTTAAGGCTTTACATGGTGGGAGGAGTTCCATGGTTCGAACCCCACAGAGTCCATAATGTTTTGAACTAACAACCAATACAACGGTACCACGTGGCAGCCCATGACTGGGCCACGTGGCACCACACCATTTATCAAAATGATGCCACATGTCACATCATGATTCGCCCAAATCTTCCAATAAGTGAAGGCCACGTCATCATCTTCCACGTCAGTGTACGGACTCTGCCATGTCAGCATGTACGGATTGCATAGTCAGCGTCCCTTTTTTTTTACCTCATGATATATCTCACTCCCGACGTCCGTTTGAACCCAAACTAGTTGCGTTGGGTTCGCAACGACGAGGCCTACGCTCTTGTCCGATTTGAAGTGATTCTGAGCACTTTGAATTTTTGAGCAAAATTTGATCCCCTGATCAAAAACTAAACTACAACTTCCATGTTCATATTCCCCACCTCATAAATCCCTCCATCCGAAGTTCATTTTCAAAAAACATTTAACAAGGTACCTTCCCATATGATAAATTTTAAAATGTTGAACTTTCCATGTCCAAGTAGAGTGAGAAGAAAATTTTGGGAATGTCCTTTAACTGTCATGTGGCTTGGGAAGACCGAAGAGATCATGTCTGTCGATCAGGATCAATCATAGTCATCAGATCCCATGGAGAATGGGGTTCTTGGGAGAATTGATCCATAAATTTTTGTAGGGACTTATGTTTCGAGTAGGTTAACCTAATCAACTATCCACCAAAAAAATAAATTTGGAAAGGTATGGAGACCATCAATTTCAGTTAGTTTCGACTGTTTGGTGTTGTCGAGATCCAAAATATAGTTTTGAGTCCTATGCTGAGGTTTTTTTGGGTCTTCCCTATTTACAAACCCTGTGTGTGCCATGTCCAATGACACATTACCTACCACATTGATCTGACAATGCGAGGGTGTCTTATACCATGGAGACTTGTTTTTCTCTGAATGCATGCTCTGATAGATCTGAGTGAGGGATTCACTCAGTAGACTAAGTGAATTGAAATATTGGTGCAATAAAGGAAGAAGGAAAACGCTACTTACTAGAGATAGACGCTCTGTCTATTTCTTACGTTATCCACCAATGAACTGAAGGGGCGTATTTCTCATATGCTTAGCATAAGAAGAGATGTGCACTAGTTCCTTTGGTGTGCATTCTCTCTCCCAACCCTCACCTAATAGTAAAAACGAAAACACAATATTGTTCTCTCACTCGTCTTAGAAAAAACGAAAATTAATGTTCCACAAGAAAAATAGATAACGCAAGATTCTCAAAACTTCATCAAATGTATTAGAGGATTGTATCCCTTCTTAAACAATCAAGGCGATATTATACAAATGATAAATGTACCTTTATTCTTCTTCATTTCTCTGCGCAATCAAATTGACAAGAGAAATTTCCCACAACGTTTACTGATAGAATTAACTATTCCCTAAAATAGATATCGCCATTATTTATTTATACTAGTGAATGCTTTATTACAAGAAAATACTGACCGGCGTTGACAATGATCATAAAACTATTAATATAGCATTACTTCTCCTTCTTTCCTTTCTTACTACAGATGACTTGTACTCTATTGTGCGCTTCCTAAGGAAGGTTGAACTCCTTCCTTATTGGTCCAATTCCTCCCTGTTTAGATCCGGAAGCATCCCTACTTTCGCCACCAATGGAGGGAACTTTCACTACACTATCTCAACTATCATCCACTTGTCCTGACTCTAGAGTTTGGCATTGTTGACCGACCAGGTATGAAACATGATGTTGCTTGGCATAATCCGGTGTTACTTGCAAGGAAGTTGCGATTGAAGTGTGTTTCTGTGATAAATTATGAACGCCACTATGGTCAAGCTGTTGTTCTCGATGTTGATGTGTTGATCCCGACGTAGTCAAAATGAGAGGCATCTCTGTGGGCACCTAATTCTGAAATCCAACACAGACCTCGAAAGGTAAGAAGTTTGTGGAAGAGTGAGTGGCCTTGTTGTAAGGGATCCACCTCTGCAAATCCAGCATCAGGAGGTGGAATTATTTGGCGTAGTGGTAGTAAGTCACTGGGTGACCTCCCTGTTTACACATTACTCCAAGAGAAAAATGAGAGGCAATATGCAGTAAGGGATAACGATCTTTAATTGTTTCTTGAGTGTGGGAATGGTAGGAAGTAACTAGAGGATGTTCGATAGTGTCTTGGGTAATCGGGAGAGATGATGGAGCATTGGGTAATGATGCGTCATGAATGAGATCGATGGATGGAGCAAGGGCTCGAGAGGGTGGGAGCCTTGAGGGAGACTGCGAGACATTGGCCAATTTTTGGAGTAGAGGGAGTATTGTGGGAGGTGTTAGATTAGTGATGTTCTCAGGCTGAACATGCTGGGTCAAACATGTTGATGATTACAACTGCGTGAAACATCCTCCAGGACACATACCTAAGAGAGATCCCTTGAGATGGGTGTGTGGTTCCTATCTAAGACATAACTGGAACGTAGTGATGGCCCCCTTCTTATATAGAGTTGAGAATAAATCCAGAATATTCTCATGTGTAACACAGTGAGAAAGGATATCTGTTGAGTTGGACATGCCTGTGGCTGAGCATAAGGTGAACGTGTGAATTCCCATGAGTTGGGTGCATCATTATGAGACAGAGATAAAGATGATGTATTAGCCTCCTCTAAGAAGAGAGTTGAGATGATGAACTCCATATGACTCTCCTATGTAATGTAGTGGGAAAGAAGATCTGTCGAGTGGGCGTTCCTGTGGATGAGCACATGTGAACATGATCCTAGTGGTTGAGCACTAGTGAGTGTGTTTCTCCTGTGAGACGCAGTGATGTAGAGATATGGACATCCCTATGGATGTGCCCCTAGTGGCTGAGCATTAGTGGTTGTATGAGATATGTTAGCACTAGAAGTCACCTCTGGATTGCGGCATTGGTAAGCCTAGTACCCATCAGATGTTTTGGTGGATGTTGGTTTTATATGAATGGAGGTCAATGGACAAAACTCAATATATGAATGATGTTCAACACAGAACTAGACAAGAAATGCATAGGGAAGTGAGGGCCACAACTAACTTCAGTTAGTGAATTGAGTTTAAGTGCGAGCAGAGGGAAGACGTAATAAGAAAGGTGGACAAGACTTCTATGGGCATCGGGCCTTCAAGCAGCTTGGAGAAGAAAAAATAAGACTCAAGATCACTCTTAAGCTCAAGTTTCAGACATTGAAATATGTCCAAACAACACAATCACAACAAAACAATGATCAAACCTACATCGACATGCAACTACAACAACTCAACTTGATCCTTGATGCTCAAGCCCTTCAGTGTAAGAGGGAAAAATATCACAAGAAAGCTGACTAAAACTGGTCACGATACCACTGCAATCAAACCTACATTACAACAACATAACAACCCTCGACTGGATCCTACATGCACAAGTGTTTTAGCATAGTTTTTACAAAGATATGAAAAGAGGTTGACTTCTATTAATATGAAAGTCTCAAATCTTGTACATAACCAGAGAATAGTTCTGGCATCAAAACATTACAAAATAGGGAGCTCTACTCAATCAATTGACGACCTTAATAAAATATCAAAATTAACTAATTATACTCAGAACAGTCCCTGACTATCAAGAGAATGATTTGATCATTACATTCAAAAATTTGCATCTTAGCAGTCTTCTATCAGACTGTTCATGCATTCTTCTATCAGACGCGAGCTCAGATCAGTATGGGCTTTGCGGGAAAATTTGCCCACAGGGGTACCACGGGATGATGGTTCAGTCCCCACAGTTGGGTCCTACATACTTCTAATTATTGAGTGAGTCTAGGTTTCAACCACCCGACCTGCCTTCCATTAACTGCTTTCATCGGGAAGGGGACAAGGATTAACGACCCACATACTGTTCCAGGAAGTGCCCCTGACATTTTTGATTCAATCCTAGTGCCTCGAGCTCATGCAGATCTTTGCAAAATCGACGACCTTTCCTTCACGCTCCCAGAGCTCCTGGTGTCAACCTCTTCATCATGCGACCCAAGGCCACAACCTGGCGCTTATCTCCTGAGTGCTTCACAATTTTGCATTTTTGGAGTCTCCACTCCACTTGATTCCAAGTATCGTGATGCACAAACTTGTGAAATGGCATTTTTAGATCGAAGGTCGGACTTGATTTGAAATTGACGACCATGATTGCATCCTCAAAAACCTCAAACGCCATCCTCTCAATAGGTGCTTACCCTTCTTTATGTCCCCGCTTTCAATATGACCACGGTCTATGATCATGGGCCCAATCCCTGGGCTCTTTGTGATTTCATGTTTCACGAACTTGCGCTGTGCTCCATGCTAAGGCCTCTGATTCGTGAAATCGTGAATTCTCAGATCTGGCGCCACGTGTCCCTCTGGATTGGATGGCCCAGATCTATTTCACATTTCGTGCTTCGTTCAATCTGTGCCCTGCCCCTTCTTCAATGTGACATTGGGCTATGACCATGGGCCCAACTTCTAAGTGTTTCGGGACTTCACGTTTCGTGAAGTCAGAAGTTATCTTACCTCCCTTCTTCTGATTTCTGATTCTCTGACTACCTCAGATCGACAGTCCATGAATTTCCTCGATCCAACGGCTCAGATCAACTCGTGAGTTCACACTTCGCGAGTCCTCATGACTCTACCCTTTGAATTTTCCACTCTGTGAGTCAGGGAAATGTTAATCTCTCACCACATACCCTTCCCAACACCAATGACTAGGATTGACCTTGTGACTTCGGACCTTTGTCCGACGTTAAAATTTGCGCAACTTTATGATCCTGATCGCCCGAGGGCCACAAATCAGGACTTTGAATGGAATCTCTGCCACTGAAACTGATCTCGCTTGTGCTTGTATTTCGAGCCTAAAATGGACAGCTCTGAACACTACGCTTTGACGTTTCTGGTGCAGGCTGTGAACTTGGAGAACTTGCTACCCTTGAAAACTATATGTGATAACATTTGGCTCCATTGGGGATGGCATGCTCTTTGCGAGCTTCCAAGAACAGGCAGTTCCAGTCGCCTTATGCATTGGGCTATGGATTCATGCTCAAAAAACATCCTGCTAAGGAATACAAGCCAATAAGTAAAAAATGAAAA
Source organism: Picea sitchensis (assembly GCA_010110895.2). Taxonomy (NCBI): domain Eukaryota; kingdom Viridiplantae; phylum Streptophyta; class Pinopsida; order Pinales; family Pinaceae; genus Picea; species Picea sitchensis. The sequence continues at coordinate 20,448 of SNQJ01S0074303.1, forward strand.
TAAACACACATAGACTCCACAGGAGCTTATTTATGTACAGTCCTAAACTAATTGATTGTTACACAGTGCTAGGTGAAATCAAACCTCCACCATATCCATTCAAGTAGTTTCCTAACTGGAAGACCATTTATTTTGTCGGTGATCAATAGAAAATAATGGAACTGTGACAACAAAACGATTACATCCTTCAGCTTCTCTCCAAAGGCTTGAGTTGAGATAAAGTTGGACGGCTCCAAGACATGAAGGAAATGCCACTCCATTTACTCACTAACAGGCTCATAGAATGGGTGGAAAAATTCGTTGGACTGGTGGCAGAAAACATGCTCTGCCTTGCATCTGTTCACACCAAGCTTAATGTCTCTGGCAAGTGTAGGCGGGTGAAAGGATGATGCAGGCTGACTGATCACAGGCGGTGGTTGCTCGCTGACAGGTTATGAGTAGGCTATAAACTACACCTTCAGCTGCTCCTCTTCTTCTTCATGACTCTCCCAAGGATCATAATCA
>SNQJ01S0074304.1:17450-37391 GCA_010110895.2 Picea sitchensis
TACTCTTCTTAGTATAGGCTGCAAGAAGAGTAGCATCAGTAGGTACCACAACAGGATGAGTAGTGGTATTCTCCACAATATCCCACAACTCGTTTTCTTGCAAAAGCAAGATCATCCTCTCCTTCCAAGCACCAAAATTTGCTTCCCCATCAAGTTTGTCCTCAACTCTCAAACCAGTAGCCATTGACCATTTTCTGCTGAAAATAACAAATTCACAAATCTGCCCTGTGAAGTGACTGCTGTCCCAATTTTCTGTTTGCTGAAATCTCTGCTTCCCTTCAACTCAGCTCTGATACCATGTTAAATTTTCAGACCCCAACCCAGTTTCAGTCTCGCTGATTTTTCAGCCAATGTTTAATGCCCAAACCCAATTTTAATATCAACAACTAAATACACAACAGAAAATTATTTCAGAACTGAAACATGAGGATTCTGAACTTCGTTTTCAACGCAGAAATAAAATATCAGTAGCATATAAAACTTAGAAAATTAATGACACCGAAATTTTCGGTCTAACTTTGACCCTGGAAAAACCTACAAGGGGAAAACCAGTGAGAGAGGGAGATTTTTATTATTTAGGAGCTTCAAAGAATTCTGTTACAACATATTCATCTTCAGAAATTTAAATGACAAACTTATCTCGACAACCGTGCCAAATCTTCACACAGGGAAATGAGCCAACTCCTCAAAATTCTTTCCAGAATTTTCTGCAATCAAAAACAGGTCTGCTCCTCGATTTCTGTGCCTCCAAAATGCTGTACGGTCACCTCGAAATATGTGCCAACAGCTTCAGCAAATTTCTGGGCACATTAATTGCTGTACGACCGCTTTGAAAACCGTGCCAAACTTCCCAAAAAACCCATGCAACAATCTGTCTCGATTTCTGTGCCAAGAAAGGACTGTACGGAATCCGTACAGTACGACCTGAGTGTGGATGTCTGTCCCTCCTCGAAATCTGTGCCAAAAGTATGTTGTACGGACTGATAAAATCCGTACCGTACGGACATAATTAAATGCTGTACGCTATCTTGATTTCTGTGCACACAAATGACTGTACGGACCTCGAAATGCGTGCTGTACGGCCTCTTGTGTATGCTGAACCTTTGCCTCGATTTCTGTGCTATTATTCTGCCTTGCAAAGCGTGCCCTAGTTCTCATAAATGTCTGCTCTCTTGCTGCTCGAAAATGCTCTCTCTTGCTCTCTCAAAATTGATTCAACTACCCAAGAATGGGTGCGCCCCTCTACCCTAATCGACCGGATGAGGTAGGTGAGGAGTCTCTCTAATCCAATGGCTGAGATTAGATTAAATGAGTGGCTGAGATTAGATGTCTCTTCACTCACCCTCACTTTAGTCATAAAGTCACCTTTTAATTTGCATTTCACAAATTAAATGACTAGGGCCCACATTAGGCACTTTCTCACCCCTTAGGCGCCAAGGGAAGAGAAACACTTGCCTTGGTACTTTATTTAATTAAAAATTTTACCAAATCAGAATATGATAGAAAGAGAAAGATAGATAGAAGAGCTTATGAAGTTTTAGTGGATGATGAGGGGGATTCTTCCTCGAATCTATCCCAACAACTTCCTTCGAAATGACCTGCAAATTCCAAATAAACTGTGAAATAAAAGTAGGCAATGGACCGCATGCATCAATAATACAACAAAGTTAGTATTAAAAATGAATACAATGCATATAGGCTTAGCAATCATAAATTTACTAAACCTACCCAAGAAAACATAGTTTTACTTAAGCAATGCTACTAAATGATCACAATAATATTTAAAGACAAGAGCAATATCACCTCGCGTATAAATGGAGCATGCAAACAAAGTCCAATACTTCCCGATTCCTCCAAAACAATTCTTTATTAATCAATGGAAGAGGTTGTAGCAACAAAGTTGCTCCAAGCTCTTCAAGAACCAGTGTACCAAAGCAAGAGGACAATGATAGAGAGAGAGAGAGGGAGATGGAGAATTTAGTAGCATAACAATACTGTAAAGAATGGTAATGAATGAGGGAGTGAGAGGTCTCTTAAATAGCATGAGAGGCTAAGGAGACCCCTTTTGGATCTTCAACACTTGTCAAAAATCCAAGGGAAAAGACAACTCATGGAGAGGTGGTGTGAGATTTTAGGTTTGAGAGGAGAAAGGAAATTGAGGTGAGTTGGGGGATGAGTTGGCCTCATAAGGGAGGCACATTGGTTAAAGGAAGGCCCACGCTTTGCCTTTAAAACGAGTTTCCTTGCTTTCACAAGATGTTTCCATTTTACAGAGAGTGAAAGCGTGAGTTTTAAAGGAAAGGCGTGGGGGTGTGGGAGGAGTGTGTTGGCACACTCCTAAATGGGACGTGGAGGGTGGAGGAAGGGCGCACCTCATCAAGGAGGGGCCCACGACTCACTTTATGTGAGTTCCTTTCATTTACATGAAGTGGGGGCGCAAATCCCAAGGTAGTTTTAATTAATGAGTGAGTTAGGAAGTGGGTAAAGGTTAGGAAATGGTTGGGGTAGGTTAGGAGGGTCTCTCTCAATCACATTTCACCTTTACTTTAGCCCAATTGATCATTAATTACAAAAATGACATTTTCCCATGTCTTGGGTTTAACAATTAAAATTGCTTTTATTTGACTAAGACTCCTAAGTGGACAAAAACCCTAACAAAACTTGTCCCACTGAGTTGAAACTTGGTCCAAGGGTGTAGGGGGTCTTATTCCATTTCTTTTGAGTACAAATACCCCTACCAAAAGCCCAAGGACCTAGCTTTTACAATTTTTCATCAAAAATAATTAATTAATTAAAATCCCAACCTTAGGAAATTTTAATTAATTAAAAAAAATCTATCTAGATTAGACTAAAAATCACGAAACTTTTTGTGGTGTCTTACATTGTCATTTACATCATTCCTAAACACTAGTTACCAGAGGATGACTTCATTAGAACGCCTTTCACCACTTTGGAGGATTTATTGCTAGTGGGAGTGAAAAACTCAAGGGAAATTAATAAGGTTGGTTAGGCCAGATTAAGATCCCGAGGATAAAAATAACTCAGTGAAAGGAACTTTCCTAATGAAGAAATCCTAAGGTAACTGACCTAACTATGATCCATGCAGACCTATTACAATATTAACCCACACAGGGGTGCGGAAATTCTGCTTACAAAACTGTGTGCTGGAGCAAAAATTGCCCTCTAGAACCAAAAAGTCTTCGACTTATTTGCATCTGTTGATGCATATCTTCATGGTACATGGAGTTGACCCCTTAGTTGAATAGGCGGTCAACAGGCCAAATTAAGAACTTGAGGAAAAACAACACTCAGTGAAAGGAACTCTCCTAATGAAGAAATCCTAAGGTTACTGACCTAACTATGATCCATGCAGACCTACTACATTATTATCCCACTCAGGGGAGCGGAAATTCCATTTACAAAAAGATGTGCTGGAGGCAAAAATTGCCCTGTAGAACCAAATAGTCTCTGACTTGGTAGCATCTGATGATGCATATCTTCATGGTACATGGAGTTGACCCCCTAGTTGAATAGGTGGTCAACAGGTCTCATGAGGTGTTCCATCCAAAGAGAGCACTTTACTAAAATCATCCTCCATATCAGCATAAACCAAATTAAGTGTGGAAAGGCTAGGGCGCTCCTCTATTTCCGCTTTTAAAGCTACAGGAAAATGCTTATTAATCTGATCCATAAAGCAGGTCAGCTTTGCCCACAAAGTATTCAAATTCTGCCCTACAGTCTTCAAAAGGATGGACATTTCTTCTTGTTTTGCTGAGTACTATCTGTCGTAAATACTGAAAGAAGAAAGTTTCCTCTTGCTGCTGTAAACAGGCCTTCTGCATGCTGATTTAGATTTAACCCTCTACTGTTGTGTTAAGCTGCTACAGGTCTGAAAATAGTGCTGTAGATGTTGGTGTTTCTGTGGATCACAGGCTTCAATGTTCATACGTTTATTGTGCCATGATATCCTCAAGTTTGTATGCAGAAATATCCCCATTAACTGGTGGTATAATTGCCTTTCCTGCCACCAAAATGATCTCGAGAAATGCATCTTTTATATGCTGGAAATTTAAGGAACAGAGTTGCTGCGACATTTCATCAACATAAGCCAAAATTTTTATTGGAATACGTCCTTTTCACAAACCTTGATTGTACCTTATCATTTGCCTTATCATCAATAACAGTACCCAGAAGTAAATATGGGACTGCCACATGAATTTCATTGCTTGCATAAGGCTGAAAATAGGACTGTACATGTTTAACTTTGTCTTTAAAAGTGCTAGCAGCAACAGTATTGTCTGAATACAATATATCATCATGTGCGAGGAGTAATAGAACAATATTATGATGCCAATATAGGTGACAGAAAGTAGCAAGCATTAACCAACAAGTACCCACTAATATGCTGATCCATCAACCAAAGATGTGTAACCATGAAGAGAGAACAAAACCATGATAATGAACCAAGGATAAATATAATCTCCACTACCAAAACATCATCTACTAGAAGCAGCTTCTACCAAATTTCCCACCTTTGGAAGGCTAGAGTCATCATGACACTCTGCAAATCTCTAAGTCATGTGATTAAAAACACATGTGCAATCCTCATACAAAATGGGGGATAACAGGCCACATGTGAAAACTCGCCTTCAAATGTGTGAACTCAACGATAGAACATGCCTCAAAAGATGTGAGCACCATAATATGTGAGAGAAGAGGTAAACATATAGATCTCAATCTTCTTGAAGCTTGATAAACATGATTATGCTAGCATCTATGACTCGTACCAATTTCTCAAAACTTATCATATGGCCTCAAAAATACAAAAATAATCCTTGCATTTTCAGGTGGTAACATGACTCATTGTAATGAATGCTATTGGGGATTAGAAACGGAAGCTACTGAATTAATCCCCTGATGTTCTCATAATTTTTTTTTCTCTGTCGATAAACCCCAAAGGTCTAGATATAGCAGATGGTTATATTATATGTCATTTAGAAATACTCTAGTGTTTGTTTTGTGGTTTGGATAAAACTCAAATATTTTCTTAAGAACTTATATTTTATTCTTGTGGTTGGTTTCTTTGTGGCTGTTTACTTTTTACTCATCTGGAATACCTATTTCTATTATAATGCCTTTGGTAAATGATTACTTAGATGTTAGTTTACCGCACTAAGAACAGATTTAGATTTCCTAAATTTTTAGTATTCAAGCCTTATTTTATCTTACAATTCATTTGTAGTTTGTTGAATGTTCCTTTATAAATATTCTTGGAATTGAAGGTAAAAAAGATAGCGGGAAAGGAAATTATTTCCATGGAATTTAGTTTTAAACAAACTATAGGATGCATTCTCTTGTTTGAATCATCTTTTAGAGGATTCTATTTGAGACATAGACACATTTTACCTATTGGTTGTCATACAGGAACGGATACAACTTGAGACTTCTCGCTTGTACAAGCAAGCCGGAGTAAATCCACTAGCAGGTGATTATATACCTACTGTTATCGTGGTTGAGTATTCATTTTGAATAAAAAAACTAAAACATAATAAGCATTTAATTGTTTACTGCCATTTCTATATTTCTATAGAAAATCTAAGATTAATATTTTTCTTCTTCAGTAATAGGCCTTAGGAGATAAGTAGTACTATGTATGACAGCTTTTTGTTCTTCTCAATTGTAAAAGTATTGAATATTTTTTCAAATTTTAGAAAAGTGAGCAATCGTTTCTTGACTTTTGCTTGATGCGCTTGTGCTCCTTATGTGTGTGCCATTTACAAACATTAGTGTACTTTTCTCTCTCTTTGTTTTTCCCGAACTCTGCCTTTATTACATTAACTTTCTCATTTTGATTCATTGTGAGCCTACGTAGTATTGCCCCTCTTCCTATGTATGATCTACAATTTATTCTGCCCAACGGTATTGCCTTGTGAATGAGTAGGTTGACAATGATTGTTTGCGACTCCTTCAAAAGCTCTTTCTTGGCATTGATAACTATCTTCACCAGAGACAGCTACCCATTCTCATTTGATTCCATTGGAAGCTACTTGGAGTTGTACCGCATTCTATATATGACCCAGGAACTTGTTATGTCCCAAGGCTTTGTCCCTTTAACATGTTTGACAGCAATTGTTTTCTCCATCAGTAAAAACATAGTTGGCCATATTTTTCTACACTAGGAAAAGCTACCTACAAAGATTATATATATATATATATATATATATATATATATTCTAAGAGGAATGAAAGATACATTCTTTTCAGTTTGGATCAAACTCACAATGTTTTCAAAAACATACGAAAATATATATATATATATTCTAAGAGGAATGAAAGATACATTCTTTTCAGTTTGGATCAAACTCACAATGTTTTCAAAAACATACGAAAATCCTTTTGGTGTTCGTTTATATGAGAAAAATTTACTTGTCACATGACATATACTAATTTTGGTTCCATCATTTAAAAAATGCCCCTAACTAAATTTCCATCAAGTGATTGTTTCCCCAAAGGTATAGTACTTCTCTGGATGATTGTACCTGTCTGAGACATAAGAAAATCCAACTTGCAATGGTATATGTTAGTGTGGATCAGCAAGTTAATCTTGCTGTCCCTAATTTGCAGCAATAGATGATAGTTTATATCAGTAAATAAAGCATCTAAATCAGTATGCAAGGATCTAAACTAGTTAAGCAAATCAACATCAAGATTAAGTTTTAACAATGAATATAGGCTGAAAAATGGCACTTTGAAGCTGAATAAAGCAAGTAGTTGTAACATGTATATTTCTGCAGAAAATTGCAGCCTTATGGCTGTAGTTTTCAGTCACTTATATCAGCAAATTACACCATAAAAATATGCCAACAATTAGCCCAAAAGATGTGCCCTAATTAGTGGAGTTAGTGTGTAAAATTTAGGAGTTAGTTTAGGGTTAGTTTATGAGTTATGGTTAGTAGCCTAGTAGAAGAAATCGCCGATTAATCGGCAAAAATCTGAAAAAGCGCGATTTTTTGGGCTTGCCAATTTTTTCAAAAAAAAAAATCGCGATTTTTTGGTTAGAGAAAAAAACGCGTTTTTTTGAAAAAATCGGGAAAAAAGCGGCAAAAATCGGCAAAAAGCGGCAAAAATTGGAAAAAAGAGGGATAAAGAGCCCGATTCGGTTTTTTTTTTGTCATTCTTTTTTTTGTGTGTGTGGAGCAGCAAGGGAAGAAGTTTGTGGAGGCCATCAAACATTTTTGAGGTGTGCAAAGGTAGGGTAGTTTTGGGACATACACATTTATATATGTGATCATTGATGTCATTTTGAAATTTGTATTGATTTCAGACTTTCAGTAATGACTTTGATGTATCGGTTTTTGTTTGGCATCCACTATATCATATATATCGGTGCTTTCTTCATATTTATGTGCCTATCTGTTTATATGATGTTGTTGTTGCTTTATATATTGAAAAATGTTTAAAATTTTGAAAAAAAATGAATAAATTATGTATTTTTTAATGTTTGCCAAGTTTTTCCGATTTTTTCGCCGATTTTTTCCGAGGCGATGTTTTCAGGCCCTTGCCGAGTTTTTGCCGTTGCCGAGTTTTTCCACTAGGGTTAGTAGTTTATCTAGGGTAGATCAACCCTAATGGCTGTAGGTTAGGGTTTGTAATAGCAAGTAAAGTAGTGGGAGAGAGGGGACGCCCTAGTAGGGGAAGACTCCTCTCAATGAGGCAAACCAACTCTAAACAAGAGACCTTTCAAAAGATAAAATTTCACGTTTCCCAAGGCAATGATTTTATATCTCCAATGAAAAAAATATATTGACTAGTGCCTTTACTATTGGGTTAATGGAGTCAAATAAAAGAAAGAGCTAGAGAAGCTACCTCCTTGGGGGTGTAAGCCCTTTTACTTCCTAAGGCAAGTTTCTCTAACTAGGGTTTAAGCTAAGAGAGTGTATGCCCTTATACTTCTCTTAGTGAACCCTTGTGTAACCAATAACATGACGCATGAAATGATGAAGACTATGGTGGGGGTGTATGCCCTTATACTTCCCACCTAGCTTCTAGCACAACAATCCTTGACTTGAAAAAATAATGACAGCATAAGAGTAAAAGACAACACCAACAAGAAAGATGCTAAGATAATCCACCACAAAAGCTAGAAAACATTCATCCAAGGCTAGTGCCTCACTCCTCCATCAACCATTCATCAAGATAGCCATAAACAAGTGCACGAGAGACAAATAGAGCCAAGTGTAGCGAAAATTTCAGACCAATACTTCTCACAAGAGGGAGAGTTATGTTTAAATGAGATCTTATGATCTCTTATTTATACAAAATGTCACGAAGGTGACTTGTCCACAAATTAAGGGGTAAACCGCAAGACTAGGGGTCAACAACCCTAATCTTGCCCCCTTTAACAGAGTAATATTAAACAATTCATTTAAAGTTTCACTTTTGCACAAATAAACCCTAATTTTACATGGATGTCTCCCCTTTAGGGGATGTTTTGCCACTTAGAAGTTGTTGGTGTTGGAAAAGCGTGGGTAGGCCTCCTGTCATCCAGGCCATGAGATCTGCTCATGCAATGCAGTTAAAGGACATGGAAGCTCGCCTTACAGAGGCAAAAGCTTGTATCAAGTACTCAGACCCTATAGAGTCAGAGCTTCACAATGAACAAGAAAAGGAGTTTCACTTAGAAGTTCCGGAAAAGCCTATAGATGAGTCATTAACTGGTCATGAGGAAACAAAGGATTTTGAGTTGGAAATGATTGAGTATCCAGATAATTCAAATTCCCACCCTTGTCCCGAGGAATCCATCTCTTTAGAGAAAATTTTCGACAATTTTGATGATCTTGAAATAAACAATGATGCGGATTCCTTGATAGTTCCAATTCCAGTTTCAGTTCCAGCTCCAATCTCTCGAACATCAGATAACTTAATGACAGATAATGGGAAATCGGAAGATAGTTTCAGTTTGTCAACTCCAGATCATTATGAGCAATGGTTAGCCTTTCACCATGACGGTTCAATGCAAAGCTTCATTAAAGATTTACAAGGCTTATCAAACTTCAAAGTTTGGTCGAATAAAAACAAACATATGTTTCTTGGGTGGTTTAATCCCAGGAAAAGGGCCAAGAAAATAAAACTTGGAAAAGGATCTTCAACAAGTAATCCTGGACATGGATTATTCAGACATCTGAGGTCTTGTTTCGTCCATGACATGGTTGATTCATGCATTTTCTACTTCAGCCAGTCAGACAGTGGAAAGGTTAAAGCTACCAATGAGCAGACAATTTTCAAGTCTTCGTCAATAATTTTATTTGATGCCATGGGGCATCTTCTGTAATGTATCTCTAACCCTTTCCTCCGCATTTTAAATTTCATTTATGTTCACTTTCTTCTTTTATACTTTGTATAATAGTTCATTTCATTTTTGTATTTACAAGTATAATAATTGTGCAATTTCAATTTACACTTGGTCTTCATATACACGTGTCGCTGATGTTGTTTTTGGCAAGATGCTTGCGATGTAGGGACAGATTCTGGATTCTCGCATGCTCTCCCTTTCTATAAAAGGATCAAGCACACGTCCCCACATGGAGCCTATGCTATCCACCAGTTTGCACAAGCTGGATTTCCTGAAGAGCTGCCAAAGATTGAGCAGTCAGTGCTCATATGACAGAGTTCAGAGTTCAGCTGGTCTTGCAAAAGACCACCTTTTTCCGCATTTCCACCATTGTAATAAATGTCTTGAGTATGAGATATTGTAAAAGACTATTGGCCACCTAAGACTTAGGAGTGATCATGTACTCTGGAGTGTTTTTTTTACTTGTTAATTATTTTTTCTGCTTGCCTTAGTGAGCGATTAAATAATTTCTAAGTTTTTTCACTCAGAAGACTGACTCCAGAGCCGGAGTATGTGCTGGCGATCAGGTCTTGGCATGGAAAATCCAATGTCTAGTGTCTAAATGTATATAAGCTCATACTAGGACATATTAATTGAGTCATTTGGAAATTGCAGCTAGGTTTGATAGGTTTTTTTAAAGTTTTTAGTGAATTAATTAAATTCTCGCAAAAATGGAATTTATTAATTCTGAGTCAATAAATTGTAAAAATATGGCATCAAACATTGTCAGATGCCATATTTATAGTTGTTTTTCAGTCCAAAATATTATGTAAACCCCTATTTCCCATCTTTCGAGACAAAAACGTGATTATTATCACTAAAAAGTCAAAATTACTCGAAAATTACAGAAAATGGGTAATTAAATTAATCTCCTAAATTTTAGGAGAATTGGGGAACATGTTTGAGACGTTTTTTCATGTCCCCAGTTGACTGGAGGCTTAAGGCGAGTTAGCTAAAGGGGAGGTCGACTTAACTGAGATGACATGGCCTTGGGGGAGATCCCAATTTGGGAACTCGACCCCACTTTCCTAGGTGGCGCATTCCTAAAGCATGGCGCATTTCCCAATGTCCCACGCATTCCTAAACTAACCCTTCACTCCCCCTCTCTCCCACTCTCACCTCACATCACTCACCCACTACTCCACATCACTTCCCTTTACCTTACACCACTCCACCTACACTCCACTCATCCCTAGCGCATCTACCCTTTGACTAGTGCGCAACTCCCTCATCACCCACACATTTCCTAAACCCTAACCCTAACCCTAGCGCATGCCTACTTAGGAATTGTCACCCCATTTGCTATTTAAGCAGGGTTGACCTTTCCTCAACCCAGTTCAGTCTTGGGCAAGCTATTGTAATACTATTGTAATCATTTTGGAATAATAAAGACTTTGGAGCTATTTTGGTGTGGACTCAAATGTGTGGATGCTTTGATCTCAATGCAATTTTTCTCATGAGGTAACATGTATTTTTACATTTCAGTTTTGTAATTAATTGGTAAAGCCTTGAAGGTATGCTGTCATATAATAGGGTAAGATTAATCTAGCTTGATTTATCTTATTGCTTCTTTATTTCATAGACTTTTACACTGCATGCTTTATTTTCGGTTAAATTAACATGCGTGTGTGAGCTGTGTTGTGTAGGGAAGATCTTTAACAATTTTGTTGCAGGATTGAAGTGTATAGTTGCAGGTTCCTCAAGCTTGGAGGATCTACAGGTGGTTGTTTCCATCGTCATCGTCCAAGAGATTCAAAGATCGAACTCCCTCTTCTTCATATCAAGAGAACCCCATAGCCCAAAAAGTTCCAGGCTCAAGCGGAAACTCCGAAAACTGATAAAATTCTTTCCCTGATCTTTTTCTTTGATTGTATGCTGCTCTAAAATTCTTGTTTTAAACATCTAAAGTCTACATGCATTGTTTTCTAGATCTAAGCTTAATTGGTCAATTTCAAAGAATAGATCTAGGCAAGTTTTAAGCAATTTTTTTGGTCTTTTCACCTAGAATTTAGATCAAAGTTATTGCTTGGTTTTAAATTTCTGATCAAGCTAATTGGCTGCCTTATGTTTGTTGTTTTAAAACAACAAACATAAGCATTCAAAGGAGCCTAAGTTAGGTCCATGCAAACTACCCAAATGGCCTAAAAAATTTGCATTTTGCCTTGGAAAATTTTCTAAAATTTTCTAAAATTTTTGATAATTTTTTTTATTGTTTAAAATATTTTCTCATCATTTTCTAACTTTGTTTACTTGCTGCTTTCTTGCAGCAAATATAGGTCCAAGAGGAGAGTCTGCCAGTTTTGGGCAAAATCAAGGCTCTCGGGGTACCTTGGGGTGTTTCAACTTCGTGAAAACGAAGTTTTCCCTTTTTTCTATCTTTTTCTTGTACTCCTCTAAATGATCCAATTATAAGGATCCCTTTCTTTCTAAAGAAGCTAAAAGATTAAAGAGAACTTTGGTTCTCTGTTGTAATAGTGCAATAAAATCAGGCCCTTTGTGCCTAGTTTCTTCATCCCCGTTAGGGGGATTTGTGTTGTTGGTGTGGCTTTTATTTTTGTGATTGATGCATGTTTAAAATCTAGTAATCAAACACACAAGTTAAGTACATCGGACACACTACAAACACTCTAATTTTATGCATGTTAACCAAATCTTAATCTATCATGCATGCTTAGTTAGCTTTGCTTCAAGTACTTTCTTTTTTCAGTCAGCCTTGCAACAATGTTCAAATTTTCAAAAGTATCTTGTAAATCTTTTCTCAACTACAAAGCAGGGTACATAAATTTAATTGTTGCAATTCCATCTTTACACTTTCAAGTGTTTGTGCAAGTACTTTATTTACAAAGCAGGGTGTGTGATCTATCTATTTCAAGCTTTTATCAAGTAATTGAACCTTGCTAGTTTAATAGGAAAATCTCTTAAGTTGTTAGTTCATTGGGAGGAAAAGGCCTAAAAGTGACCTGTGAAGTAAGACGGTTTACCGTGTTGTACATCCAACATTTTTGGTGAGTTTACTGGTGAGACCATTGGGTTTCGGTAAACTCTCAGCAAGTCCAAGCAGAGAACGAGCTTCCTAAGGGGCCAAACACTTTTCACTAACTAAATACAAAATTTACCTTAATAAAATCTCCGATCTACACTGCCCACGACTCCTTTTAAGGCACTGGTTAAAAATTACTTTTATTTATCTTATGTGAGCAGTTATACTTATGCATCTTGTCTAACTTTCCTTTATGCTCTTAAGTCTTGCAGATATTGTATGCTTTGATTTATGAATGTCTTATGAGCAAAGTATTTTTTATGATGATGATAAATGCTAAGTGTTAAATGATCTAATTTTATTTTAAGTAATAAACTTCTAGATCAAGTGTCTTTTCCTTCTTAGTTTAGAAAAGCGTTAGATTTATTTTTTATAGGGACTACCCCCCTTGGCTTTGCTAGGAGTTGGCCTAGATGGAGGAGTTGAGGATCAGGTGACAACACCTTGACTCGAGACTTGCCCCCAAGGACACACCAAGTGGATGCAAGAAAAACCAAGGTTAAGTCTAAACCCCTTGGCTGAAGTAACGTCCTCTTGAATTGCTGTGGAGACCCAATATTGCGGCCTAGCTGCTGGAAGCCTCCAAATGATGTCAAACCCTGACGAATGATAGATCGGGGTGAGTAGAATCCCCTCCTCAAGTATCAGGCCAAAATGCCAAAAGTTGCTCCTCCAAATGCTGAGTCCTCAAGTGAAGCTGCGCCCTCCTGAATACTGCCAAACCCTAATATTTCGGCCTTGATGAAGGAGACCTCCAAATGCCCTGAAACTCTCCAGAAAGATAGATCAGGGCACTGTAAGCCTCTAGGTGAAGTCTCAAGGTGAGATCTAAAGTTTAACCCCTCCAAACTGAATAGATTTGATTCCTAGTAGCACCCTCCTTTACTCCAAATCATGCCATTGCTCTAGAAAATCAACTGGATGGAATAACTCTCTCCAAAAGCATTAGAGTTACAGATCATGGCCCTGCAAAGAAAACCCAAGTGCTAAAATCTCCAAAAGCCTTCTCAGACTCTTGGATCGAACCTCTCTCCAAATAATGATGTGCCCCCTTCCTGCAAACCGTCAAGGGTACGGCCTGCTGCTCTCTTGGATGAGTGATGGTACTTGTGACTCCTGTAGAATGGTGTGGGTGGAGTATTGCATCCTCAAGACCAAGCTTGGAAGAAGATAGGTGGAATCTTTCACCACCGAGTTGTCCTCTAGGGTTTGTATTCTCAAAACCCTCAAAACTGTGTGCTCAAGAGCCCAAAGAAAAATGCATAATAATCCAAGATGAGTGAGAGGTGTGCCCTTGCCTTTCCTTTATACCTCCATTCTAATTCTCTGTTGAGTTAGTTAACCCCTAGGGTTAACTCCTAACTCAACCTCAAGTGTTCTAATTCTTCATTGAGTTACTTTTTACCTTTTCAAGTCAACTTAATATTATAACCTTTGAGTCTAGTTGACTTTTCCCCCTGCTGCATGAGACTATAGTCTACCGGGGATGACTAGACTACTAAGTCTCTCCAATCCTCTTCATCAAGAGGTGGGGGACATTACAGTCTCCCCTGCTAGGAATTGCTTGCCCACAAGCAATTCTGCACCTGTCTTTTGTATCTCACCTGTTCACTCTCCCAAGAAGCATCCTCAATAGGCAAGTCCTTCCATTTGACTAAGTATTCCTTGATGCTCCTCCTCCTTAGATTCTTCTCTTGAATCTCCAGTATCTCCTCTGGCACCAGTATCAATTGCCCTTCCTCATCTAAGGGTGGCAGTACCTTAAGTGGAGTGATGTGTTGGCCTATGGCCCTCTTAAAGCATGACACATGGAAAACGTTGTGTATCTTACTGCCCTGTGGAAGATCAAGCTCATAAGCCACGACCCCTACTTTTCTGTTGACCCTGTAGGGCCCAAAGAATCGATGTAGGGCCAAGGGGGGTAGTCCACTTCTCTTGTTTGAAGCTTGTCTGTACAGTTGGAGCCTTAAGTAGACCAAGTCACCAACCTCAAATGTACGCTCTACCCTGTTCTTGTCTGCCTGGACCTTTTGTTGATTTTGTGCTCTTTGCAGGTGATCCTTTAGTTCTTCGAGTATGTTCCGACTCTGCTGCACCCAATCCTGTACCATAGGAGCTCTTCTATCACCAAAGACAATCTCTACAAAGGAGAGAGGGTCATAACTGTATAGGGCCCTGAATGGGGTCATACCAATAGACATATGATAGGTGGTGTTGTAACAGTATTCTCCCAGGTGTAGCCACCTAACCCATGCCTTTTGCTGCCCTGCTACATAATTTCTGAGGTATCCTTCCACCCACTTGTTGACTATTTCGGTTTGCCCATCAGTCCGAGGGTGGTAATTGGTGCTAGGGGTCAAGGCCGTACCGACCAACCTGAATAATCCCTGCCAAAAGGTGCTCATAAATCGATTATCCCTATCACTAACAATGGTCTTGGGCAAGCCATGTAGTCTGAAGATCTCCCTGAAGAACAATTCTGCAACCTGTGCTGCACTGAGGTCTGTGGCAATGGAGAAGAAGTGTGCAAATTTAGTTAACCTGTCCACCACTACAAAAATACAATCTTTCCCCTGTGCCCTTGGCAATCCTGTGATGAAATCCATAGAGATGCTTTCCCATTTGTGCTCGGGGATGGGTAGAGGTTGTAACAATTCTGCTGGATGTGTGTGCTCATCCTTGTTTTTCTGACAAGTAGTGCATTCCTTGATGTGGCACATCACATCTTCTTTGAGACCTTTCCATGAAAACCTTTCCCTTACATGCCTGTATATTTTGACAAATCCTTGGTGCACTGCCACCGGTGAATCATGACATGCTTGCAGTACCTTGGCCTTAAAGGCTGACTCAGGAACCAAGAAAATTAGGCCCTTGTAGTAGATGACGTCATCTATGATTATGAAGTTGTCATCCTGTATCTGTCCATCCATCAACTGACATGCAAACTGGTTTTTTGAGTATTCTACCAAGAGGTGAGCCTTCCAGTCAATTGAAATATCGGTCATAGCATAAACTGATGGCCTTCTAGATAATGCATCTGCCACTACGTTATTGTTACCCTTGACAAACTCAATGTCAAAATTATAGGCCTGTATTTTGCTAACCCACTTCTGCTGCCTCTCATTTAAGTCCTTTTGTTCCAAAAAGTACTTAAGGCTGTTGTGATCTGATCTCACCACAAATCTTGCTCCTACCAAGTATTGTCTGAATTTGGCCAATGCATGCATGATGGCCAACATTTCTTTGTCATAGATAGTGTAAAGAAGCTCAAGGCCCCTCAACTTTCGACTCTCATAGACAAGTGGGTGCCTATTCTGCATAAGCACTGCCCCAATGCCCTCTTCGGAGGTATCACACTCCAATGTGAAGGGTTGGCCGAAATCTGGTAGAGCTAAAACTGGGCATGTGCTCATTACCTTTTCCATCTTGTCAAATGTCAACTGTGCCTCCGAACTCCATTTAGAGGCCCCGTTCTTGGTCAAATCGGTCAAGGGTGCACAAAGCTGTGAGAAACCCTTGACAAATCTCCTGTAATAGCAACAAATGCCAAGAAACCCCCTCAATTCTGTAAGGGTCTTAGGTGTGGGCCAGTCAAGTATAGATTGGATCTTCTCTTGGTGTACCTGTACCCCATTTACTCCAATGATGTGTCCCAAGTAGAGGACCTCTGTCATTCCAAATTCACATTTGGACTCCTTTGCATACAAGGATTGGTTCTCCATGATGGCTAGAATTTGTTCCACATGCTGAATATGTTCCTCCCAAGTCCTGCTATAGATCAACAAGTCATAAAAAAATACTAGGAGGTGCTTCCTCAATTGCTTATTGAAGACGCGATTCATGCAAGATTGAAATGTGGCTGGCGCATTAGTCAATCCAAATGGCATCACTATGAATTCATAGTGCCCGTAGTGACATCTGAAGGCAGTCTTGGGGACGTCCTTCTCCCTCATTTTGATCTGATGATAGCCAGAGCGCAAGTCAATCTTGGTGAAGTAAACAACCCCATGAAGCTCATCCAATAACTCATCAATCCTCGTAATGGGGTACATGTTCTTAATTCTTTTCTTGTTCAATGCCCTGTAATCAATGCACATGCGCATGGTTCCATCCTTCTTCTTTACTAGTACCACTGAATATGCAAAAGGACTGGAACTCGGTCTAATGTGACCCATGTCTAGCAGTTCTTTGATAACCTTCTCTATCTCATATTTGTACTTCTTTGGGTGTCTATAGGGCGTGGTGATGACTGGTTTAACTCCTTCTTCCAGCTATGATATGCTCAAACCCCTTATCCGGTAGTGCTCCCGGTGGAATGGGTCCACACACCCTGCTATGTTTGTCAATGATTCTCTGAATCTCTGGTGAATAGTGAACCTTTCCCTTCTCGTCCACACGTACTGAAATCCTACACTCAACAACATACACAATGTCTTCTCTTATGAAAATGGCCTCCATGTGCTTTGCTGTAACCACCCTAGCTGTGTTTCCTGACATGCCCCTGAGCACTACCTTTTTTCCACCTTCCTCTGTGAAAGACATCTCCATGGTCTTGTAGTTGGTGGTGATTGGTCCCAACGTGCTATGCCACTGAACCCCAAGGATGATATTTGTGTCTGGAAGATCCATCACATAAAAGTCTTGTGCTAAATCATGCTTGCCCAATGTAAGCTTCATTCTTGGTATGTACCTGTTACAAGGCATGGTTCTCCCTCCTGCTACCTCCACCTTGAATCCTTCAGATTCCACCGTGGGTATGTGCCTGCTCTGTAGTAGGGATGAATCAATAAAGTTGTGAGAAGCACCCCCATTAATGAGAACCGAAACCTTCTGTCCCTGCAATACCCCTTTAGTTTAATGTTTGTCTTTATGAAGCATTCTATGCAAGTAGCACCATTATACTAATATTTGTTGGCAAAAGATCTATAAGTTTTGCAGGTTCTCACACTTGAAGAGGAGGTTGGGCTTGCTTGCACCTACCTTTGTCTTCAAGATCTAAAAAAGGACATAGTCCCTCTTTGATCCATCAACAAGACTCCATTGCCTAAGATTCCAAGAAAGTCCAAGCACTTCTTTCCTCTCTTTCTCACTTTCTAAAAATTCTGTTTTGGTTACTTACTTTAAGTACATACAAAGTAAAACGTTGTTGCTTTAAAAGTTGAATTCATTTATTACTTTCTATGCTTTAAAAACAAGTGGTTTTGATCTCTTTTTGCAAAAGAAATTTTTACTTTGATCTAACTTGCTAGTTTCTATCTTTAGGCTTTATTAAAGAAGTATTTTAAAGCTAAAGGTAGTTTCATTCTTAAGAGTTTAAATGCTAAATTTGCGCATCCTTCTTGTCACTAATTTCTGTTTTGGGACAACAAGTAATATCATCAAGAAAAGACTCTTTCTTAGCTAGTCTAGAGTTCCTTTTTGCTAGTTTATCATAGATTCTTACTTAGAAATATTTTGGGTTTTTTCTCCTAACAACCCAAGACACTCTTAAAGTGTTTTTGGCCATCTTTGCTCTCTTTTTGTTTGATGTTTTGTGCAGGTTTTTTAATAAACAAGGTGAGATTTTGCCCAAATTTGGATGATTTGGAACGTTTGGGACTTCCAAGGGCACCGAATACCTTCCTAAGATAATTGTACATTGTAATAAATTCGATCCTGTTAAGGTTTAAGCTATTATTAGAGTTCTTTGCATTTCACTAGATAACAATAGCATAAGATAAGATCATTGAGAAATACACAATCACAAGAGACATCATTTATCTTGGGAAACCCTCATGGGGGAGAAAACCGAGCAAAACTTCCTTATTATAGAGGTCTGAAATTTGCGCTAGACTTGGGTTATTTCGTTGATTTAGTGAGGCGCAATTGTTGAAGGAAGATTTTCATGGCATGTTTTGGCATTTCTCTTGATGAAAGGTGTTACAACTAGGGTTTGCTATGCCTTTTCTTGGTGATATGTGAGTATCTTTTTGCAAAACTTCTTGATTGAATGATTGCATTATTTATTTCTTACATATATTTATAAATTTTGCTGAACAAAACCCTAGGTGACAAGCACACAAGTAGGTCCTTGTCTCATGTCCCCATTGAGAGAATTTTTCAGCCATTGTTGAAGAAAGAGAGAGCCTAGCCGTAGCTACACTCTCATTCCTTCTTCATTCTTTGCTAGTCGTACCATTTATAAGCTGAGAAAAAGGAGACACCTTAAAGCCTAGGTTTTCTACACTTTGGGCCGAGTTTTCTAGGGTTTGCTGGTAGAGCCTTGCTATAGCAACACTTTGCTTCATCAAACCTTCTCGTCTTGGTTTTATGCTTCATCTTTAGCTAGCCGTGATTGCCATTGAGTTAAGGAAAGAGGAGAGAGCACCGAGGCCTAGTTCTCCTACACCAAGGTGAGCCTCTCTTCCCTAGGGTTTTGACTTTAAGGCCTTGCTTTAGCAACACCTTAAAGCTTCTCCTTCTAGTCCTTAGCCGTTTTACCTTTGCATCCTTTAGCTCTTGCGTCCTTCACTCTTTGACTCCATTAACCCTAAGGCACTGATCTAAAAGACACCTAAGGCTTTGAGAGAAGGAGGACGTATTGGTGATTCATATATTCTCAGATCCAGGGGGTTATACCTCAGATCTGATTGTGAGACTTCTCCAGTTGACTTGTGGCAGCCCGATCTATCATCCTATAGAGTTTCAGGAGTTTTTGGGGCATCCTTCATCTTGGCCGAATTATTGGGACTTTAGGGTTTCAAGAGGGCGTAGTCTTGATTAGGGTTTTAGCAGTTTGGAGGGGAAAGACTCAACATTTGGGCTTCATACGTCAGGGAGGGATTCCCCTTGTCCTGATCTCTTCTTTTGGTGGAGTTTGGCATCATTTGGAGGTCTTCTTCAGCTGGGCCGAAACCTTGGCCTTCTCATCTATCCAGCAGGACGTGCCAGCAAATAGGGGGGTTGGACGTAACCCTAGCTCCTTTGTATTGTGTCCTTCATCTCAGATTCAACCTTTGGAGGCTTATTAGGTATTGTCGAGAGCATTTTGTAGCAGCTCATATCTTTTATCTTGGAGCCATCTGATGTTATTCCAGATCTGCTTCTATATTGTATCGGGTTCTTGCTTTTCTTAATAAAAAGGTTAGATCTGTGTTTTGTAGTTCCTGTTAATGTTTATGCCATTATTATAGTTCTTTGCATTTCAATAGATAAGAGCATAATAAGAACAAGATCACTGAGAAATACACATTCACAAGAGACACAACATTTATCCTGGGAAACCGTCTAGGGGAAGAAAACCCAACAAAAACTTCCTTATCATAAATAGCTTATACAATGTTCAAGAGATAACTCAAACCAATACAGAAAGTCTTCCCCAAGAGATGTGCCACTCTTCTTCTCCTCTCTCCAACTTGTAATTGCAGCTTGCCTCATAAGAGAATGAGCAAGTGAGTTGTGTGTTAGAAGTGAGGCACTAGCCTCTTATTTATATCAAACTGGCACGTGTGAAAGGTCACAATCTGGCAGG
>SNQJ01S0074305.1:0-14651 GCA_010110895.2 Picea sitchensis
ACACCTTTATATTGTAGTTTATTAGCTCATGCAATATATATGGGGGCATAAACCATTGGCCCAAGTAAAGTGACTTTGACTAGTTAACTGTATTTATACTTGTGATTGTTAAGCCAAAGGAAATTAGGCGACAACATGCATTTGAATCTAGATTGCTATAACATTTTTATCTTCTTGTGCAACTAAATATATTTGTGTGTTATGCATGTGATTAGTTTTTTACAAGTATTTAAATTAATATAGTGATTTATTTACCATTCTAGTTTAATAATGATTTCTTCATCACTCTAGTTTAACACACATATTTGGTTATTAGTTTATGTCTATGTTATATATCTTGGTTTAATTTACTTAACAAGTTTATGGTGGTGTTCTATGTCTTTACTTAATTGACTTAGCTAAGTATGTCCTTTAACATGTGTTTTCCATGATAGATCTTACACATTAAGGATATACATACATAATGTGGACATGATTTATTTAGCACTCTAGAACATTGTCAACCTTTAACATGTGTTTTCCATGATAAATCTTACACATTAAGGATATATACTACCCACAACAAGACAATGAAAAACATACATAATGGTGACATGATTTATTTAGCACTATAGAACATTGTCAAGCATACCGTTATGTTGCCTTGATGGAGGTGTAGGGTAAAATTGGCTTTTATCCCAAATTTTTAGTCATAAATAAAAAAGTGAAACATAGTCTCATAATTTCACATATAATCATTAAAGATAGGTTAAAAGGAACTATTTAATCTTGTAAAAATGGGAGGGAAGTAAGAGTAGAGAAAACGGATGCTTTCCTTAAATTGTTGAAACCTTACACTATAAAAAAAAATTAAAATTCCCCTAAGCCGAAGATTGAAATCCAACTATATGAAAAGTTGAGAAGACGATTTTTTTTTAAGTAAGTTTAAAAAACACCATGGTCAATGGAAATCCATAAACAGATTAAAAAACGAGTGATTTGGGCTCTTTTGAGTGTGAGAGGGAGAGGAGAGTTTGAAATCCAAAAAAAAATCCCTCCTTTCCATGGGAGAGGACGATTCATTCACACTAACACCAATGATGCAAACACCAGCAGAAGCGACCAAAGAAAACAAATAAAAGGAGGACTTGAGAAATATTTGAACCCCTCTGTCCTCCTATACCATGGATCCTGCAACTATTCTTGCAAAGGCCGAAGGCTATGATGTGGCCGGACTTTACAAGAAGGTAGCTGGCTATCTGAAGGATTTACTTGGGTTCATCAATGGCAAAGAAAACAAGAGTTCATCTAATCAAACTTTTCTTTTGGCCTCCTACCCTGCAAATCCTGACATCGCATAAACCTGCACACTGTTTAAACTCCTACAGGGGCACTGATACTCTCACCCAACTGAGGGTTAGTTGACCTAACCCAACCCCGCTTGCGCCTCAGCTTGGCTCGATCGGAAGTCTTAGAGGAGGAGGGAGGGGAAGGGTGGTTACATTTGTAGCAGTACGAATGTAACGTTGGCTTCCTGAGAATTACGCATCTCCGTCAGTCTGTGGTCTGGGGCAAGGTGTGGATCCATCTAGGTAGGTTTGGAACAAGAAAGTGTAGGGGGGATTTCATGGGCTCTGCCATCTTAGACGATATAATAAACCGGTTACTGGAGGTCAGAGGTTCAAGGCCCGACAAGCAGGTTCAGCTCTCCGAGGCAGAGATATGGCAGCTTTGTATTACATCCAAAGATATTTTGATGGGCCAGCCCAACTTGTTGGAGCTCGAGGCGCCAATTAAGATTTGTGGTAACAGTCTTTTACTCTCTCTTTTTACCGTTTATTGTCCAGAATCGCCTGGGTTGTTTCCTTAATTGGATAATTCCTTGAATTCACGATGGGTAGGGTATGCATTTTTTTATTTTGAGGTTAAAATTTCATTTGAATGTAGTCTTCTATTAAAGACATTGATAGGTGCAGTGGTTAACTATGTCAAATTTGAATGTAGTCTTCTGTTAAAGACATTAAAGTGTATCCAGTAAGCTGTAATTTCAAAAGATCATTTTGTTTTGCTCATGGGAATTTTAAGCAAATATTCTAATAGGTTATTTAGTCCAAAATCAAGGTTAATGCAAATATTAGCCTATAGTTCTTGTCACCTGGCAGTGACCTATTTAAACTGCAACGAATAAACATTTCCCTATGATAGCATAACATGATGTTATGTAATAGATGGATGCTTTTTTAACAGAAGCATTGAAGTCTTCATTGATATTATATTCCCTTCTTTCCCTTTTACTAGTTTAACCATCTGTTTACATTATATAGTTATAATATTCTTTGACATTGGAAATTGATGTTCTGCAGTTACTACTTTCTTTTAGGTAATTGAAAAATTGTATCGATTAAGGTGGGGTTCTATGGATGGTGTTGGTTCTATTATTATCTCCCCAACAAGAGAGCTATCGGTACAAATTTTTGATGTGCTACGGAAATTGGGAAAACACCATTCTTTTAGTGGAGGCCTTCTAATAGGTGGGAGGAAAGATGTTGAGACAGAAAAAGATTGTGTGAATGCACTCAATATCTTGGTGTGCACACCAGGGTGGTTACTTCAACATATGGATGAGACACCCCTCTTCGATTGCTCTAGTTAGCAAGGATGTAAATGGGGACATGTCCAGAAAATTCTTCACTTTGCCATTAACGGTTAGACTACAAGCTCATGTCCAAACTCTTTAAATTTTTTTTATTGGTAAAAGTGAGAGTTAAATACTCAGTAGAGTTGCAATCATTCAGAATCCTTTGTGGGTAAGGTGAAGAAGCGATTTGTATTAGATATATTCTATTTGTGTATTCGATGTTGTATATTTTGTAAATTAACCCTTTTTATTAGATCCTTTTGTATGGCTTGTAGCTTGCCATGCTGCATACACGCATATCTGTGACATGTTTAGCCAAAATGAAATAAAACATATATAAAGAGTTTGATGTGTATGCCCTTTTGCTCAGGTTGCAATACTGTCATATCTTTCATATTATAATGTATATCCCCGACCATGTTCTGACCACCCGGAAAATAAAATTCAAAGCCCAAATTACCTCGGGGATCATTGTTCTGTCCTCCTGCTCTGGTTGGTACAATGATACTGTACTGTGGGTANCATTGTCAACCTTTAACATGTGTTTTCCATGATAAATCTTACACATTAAGGATATATACTACCCACAACAAGACAATGAAAAACATACATAATGTGGACATGATTTATTTAGCACTATAGAACATTGTCAAGCATACCGTTATTAACACAGAGTTTATTAGCATAGAAGAGAACTTCAATTTGAAGTGGGAGATCAAGTTATATCACATCTCAGGAAGGAAAGGTTCCAAAAGGGAATATATAACAAATTGAAAATGAAAAATATAGGATCGTGTAAGATCCTAAGGAAATTTGATGTCAATGCTTATGAGATAGAGCTTCCATAGGATGTGGGTGTATCACCCATATTCGACATTTCATACATGTATCCTTACAGGGAAGATGACACCAAAGAGTTAGAAGATCAAAAAGAGATCTAGTGGGAGAAGCAAATGCATGTAGCAGAAAAGACGTAAATGGAGAATATCATAGATTAGAGGATTGGTAAGAAGACCCAAAGGAAAACTTATTTTGAGTATTTGGTAAAGTGGAAAGGACACCCAATAGAATATGCCATTAGGGTAAATTAAGAATATATTTAGAAGCATGGAAAGTTAGTGCGAGATCTCATGGATAGGAGTCCATGAATTTTTGTCCAGAGGATTATGATGCAGGAGCATCATCATCCAAACGCAAATGGAGGACAACTCAGTGCCATAATGTGCATTTTGAAATGATTTTGAATTTAAGAAGGGCATATCACTCAAATATCTTGAAAGGACTAAAATTAAAGAACTTCTTTAATTCTTAGAGGTTGAACCATCGCGTGAGATCGATGGGGATTGTATTTCCTTTAATGTAGGCAATAGTAATACAGATTCAAAGCATTCACTCTTATATGTTTGTCTCAAAAATTTACTGTAATAAAGCCTTAGTAGTTGAAAGATTTTAATTTGATATAATATCACTAAGGTAGTCGGAGGGAAAAGCTCTATGAGCCCTTTTGTATAATTAAATGTATTGTATGCCCAAATGAGGTTGTTGAAGGTTATTGTTGCAATTTAGTTGAATATTGTTGAAGGTTATTGTCATTGAATCTTATCATAGTTGTAGCCATGTATAGAGCATTTGAATGAAAATAACAGAGAAGATTGATCCAAAGTGTTTGGTGTTGTTGTTACTGTGTCTATCTGAATGAATGGTAGGATTTATGTTTAAATTATGTTCTTTGTTATTACTTGTTCTCATGTATGCATGAATTACACTTTTGAATGTATTAATCTATGAGATATTAGATAAGTTTCAATTGTTTCTCTTTTATGATCATGTGAAAGGAGTGAATAGTGTCTACAAGGTGTGCGTTGACCTAGTCTATTTCGTCTTAGAAGCTTAGAAGAGATAATGTGAAGCTTTTGTATGCAAGGAGTGCATAAGTTTCCACAAGGTGTGCATTGACAGAGTCTTCTGCGACTCAGAAGCTCAGGAGAGACATCGTGGATCTTTATATGCAAGGTGTGCATATTTTCCACAAGGGGTGCGTCGACAAAGTCTTTTTTACTCAGAAGATCAGGAGGAATAACTCGAAGCTTTATTTGCAAAAAGTGCAGAAGACCTTCCAAGATGTGCCTAGGAAAAACACACTCAGAGTTGTATTGTTCAGGAGGATCAATTGCATCATGTAAGGAATGGTGCAAGGTGTTCACAGTTTCCCACAAAGAATCTAAGTCGTGGAGGAAGACCTATTGCAAGGCGTGCACAGGGTCGATATTCGAATAAGTGTCGAAGAAGTCATTCTGAGGAGTTAAAGTGTTCGAGGAGGAACAAGATCAGAAGAGATAGCCGGTGAAAATACTTCAATAGGGAGGATCCCTTTAATATTTCATAAATTAACGAGCAATATCTATTCAGGAGGAAGCGAGATCATTCCAGACTGTCATATCTAGGAGAGTTGCACGGAAGTTAGTCGTGGAGTCCTTAAGCACCTCGAGTATTCTGAGGTTTGAAAATGTTTGAAGAGTGGGGATTGTTGAAGTCTTCAATCCACGAAGTAATCCTAGTTGTTGGCTGTGAGGATGATATGTGGCAGCGGATAAGAAAGTTCGAGAGAAAGATCTTCGAAGAAATTGCGTGGAGAAAACAGCTTTTTTTGCCGAAGTCTAAAGCGGATCACAGTCATTGGTTGTCGGATAAGCGAGAATCGTTGATCATCCAGGTGAGTTCATGGTTCGGGGTTAAAAAAAGAGGTTGAGGTTGTTTCCAAACCAGCTGAAGTCGAAGTTGTGAAGCGCTTTAGGAGGTTTAGCCCCGAGTCATAGGCATGTGGAGAGGGGCTAGCAGAAGGAGCTACCGCCCGTTAATTTTAAAATTTTAAAGAGAGGTAAGAAAAGGGCTCGTGGATTCCATATGACCTATTCTTGAGGTTATAAATGGCCTATGTTAAATCAATTTGGGGGCTAGCAGGGTCCCGAGGAGATAATTTGGCTCAGATTTTTTAGTATCCTTGACCGGGAGACCGCACAACCCCTAGGAGAGAAGGGGGGTTGTATCAATCTTGCATAGGCACCTTCTGCAATGTTGGCTCTCGAAGTCCTTCAAAGTTTTCCTATGCAACATAATGCATTATTAAAGGTTATTGGTGGAATTGATCCTACCAATACAAACTTGATAATATTTGACTTGGACGATCACATTCCAAGGCTCCCTCCTCACTTATCATTTCAAATACAAGTCATTCTGGAAAATAAGAACATTTTTTGAACTATCATTGATGAAGGAGATTCGACTTATGTCATGTCCATTACTTGTTGGAAATCCATTGGCTCTCCTGCCCTTACTGAGTCACACAATACTCTAAAATCTTTTAATGGTACAAGATTTAAACCTTATGGTGTTTTTCCTTCGTTATCTGTTGCATTAGAAGGCAAAGTGATTACTGTTGAGGTTGAGGTGTTTGATGCACCTCTTGATTACAACCTTCTACTTAGTCATAGTTGGATTGATTCTATGCACGTAGTTGTTTCTACTATTTTTCGTGTGATACCTTTCCCTCACCATGGAAAAGTTGTTACCATACATCAGCTCACCTTCTTTAGTTTCGATTCACACACTGGTAGCATTAATTTCATTTCAAAAACACATCCTAGTTATGAGAATGTCAGTGTGGGTATTTTAAAGGATTCATCGTTAATGGGTACCTTCCCCATTCCACCACTTGATGTTCCTCCTCCTTTTGTTGCATTGATTTACATGATCTCGATCACTTTTGGCGAAACCCCTGAGTTTTATGACCCTTGGATAGTACCTAGATTTGATGATTGTCTTCGTTATGGTGATTGAATACCTTTAATTCCGGTGGAATTGGCTTATCGAGCTATTCAATCGACAAATCCTTCTCCTCGCTCTCTCTCTTAGATATGTCTCTTGATCCATTTCAGGTGGTATTTTACACTGATCAGATGATCATAATAGTTATGTCCATCAAATATACCCCATGGGATGATGGGCATCATCGTTCTATCCTCTTCCTGGAATCCGAGACCGTTACACATTATTTTGGTCACTCTGATGATGAATTTACAAGCATGTAATCATGCTCTCAAAATCATCTTTTGCCTGAGAAAAGTTGTCCTCCTCTGCAAGACTACTTTTTATAAGGACGTCGCAGGCTACCCATAGTTTATAGTGCGGAAATCAATTATTTCTATAGGCTTCTCTATAGTTGGCCTGTGGGATTTCCGCAGGCTGCTATATAGGCAAGGTGTGATGGCATTTGAAAGCCAAAATAGGAAAGAGTTTCAAGAAGTTTCTGGAAGAGGAATATTCTAGAATTTGAAGTGACATCCATATGGTTACGATCCTACTAACTTCTCTAATTTAGTGGGATCATCCTCATCCCTTTAACCACTTCATCTTCTCCTATATAATAATGGGTTTCTCATGGAAAAGGTTAAGCATCATTAAGCAAAGTTGAGCAAAGGATTGTTGGAAGAATAGGTTGGGGATTGTGTGAAGAATATTATTCCAGTTGATTGTTGAGGTCTACATCTACCCATCAATCTTTTGAAGATCATCTTCATGCAAAATTTCAGAACAAGTATATGTGTGTGTTGGAACGAAGGACTACTAAAAGGGAACTTGCAACATCAAGGAATTTCGGTTGTATCTTCTACTTTTATTCAATATAATGCAATGGCATGTTTCTTTCCCATAAAATGATCCTCATTTTATCACATGACTCCTTGATCACATGTTTAAGTTTTCATTGAATCTATCATAGTTGTTTTCACTTTTGTTGGTCTATGTCATTGTAGATCTGGTTTCACAAGAGCACCAGAACGAAGCGAGAACAACTAAGATATAAGGAAGCAATCTCAAAGTTAAGTCATCAATTCCTTCTTTGATATATAGATCAATGATTATAACTTAGGGAAAGTGTCATGTCCTGTCATGTTTTGTTCTAGATACATGTGGATCTAGGGAGATTAGTTCATGTATGTATTTACCAATTTATCCTACAACAAAATTGACGACTCCACCAGGGATAAGACTTGATTGTGGTTTTTTGTTGTCCATTTTTTTTTGCCTACTCTTTTTTATCTGAATTCAGTCTCTGAGTTTGTGGGAGACCCATTCAGACTCTCTGAGTTTGAAATTTCACTGAGATTTTTTAACTTTTTCTCATAACTTCTTGATTTTCAGACGTGTTCGCACTGCACCCTATACCTAGCCTGCGGAAACCTTTGATTTATGCACCTTATCTATTTTCTTCAATGCATACTTTCCGCACCCTGTCTGTTTCTAGCTTGCAGAAACTCTGGATTTTCTCACTGTAATGAGTTATTAGCCTGCGGCGGCATCTGTGAAATTTTTTAGTGAGGTTTCGGCCTCTGTCGATGCCGAATTTTTGCTTTAGTCAGCTGGGGGGAAATCTTTAGCCAGTATTTGACTGTTTTCTCATGCTTAACCTTTTGTTGATTGGTTTTCGGGGATCAAACACCTCTCTTAGTCATTTTCCAATTTTTTATTGTTGATTTTTAACAAGAAGGGTACAATCTCTGAGCTTGTATCTGAGTGCTTGTTTGATTAAAAATATTTGATTGGATTTGAAGTCTTGGATTGGATTTGAAGTTTTGGATTTATTACGTATTTTGGATTGCTTGATGATTGAGAAGCTCATTTTTTCATTTGCGTTTGGATAAATACTCTCTTGTCATTTATTACTTTTATCTGCATTGAAAGTTTGATTTGGGTGTTCGTTGAAGGTATAACTTTTCTTGGATTACTTGTCCTTTATCTATCATGCCCTTGGTCTAGTCTCAGAAAGGGAGAATTTGAAGTTATCCATTCTTTTGAGTAATCATACATAAGAAAGTTTATTGCATTTAAGAGAAGAGAATATTGAAGAACTCCAGTGTTTATGGTTGTTTGAAATTGTGTTCATTTAAAGAAAAAGAAAGTATATTTTGTATCTTACATCATTCCGGAAACGCCTTCTCCCTCCTGTAGATAGAATTCATCGAACGAAAGTTTGCATCATTCATTTCTATTTGCATACTGTTGGGTTGAGTTCTTACACAACATCGGTTTCATTCCCGTCTCACTCTTGAGTAACAACAACCTCTAAAAATATTGCGAAAATCTAAAACTTCATTAGTATTTTTTTCTCTAGGGCTCTTTTACACCAACATTAGCTAGGCTAGAGCTTTAGAATAGGCAGTGAGAAACACTCTCCAAAGCACAAAACACACAATAGAATCTTATGATAGGGAGTATTGACACTCGAAACTGAAATGGGTTGCAGCAAATCAATCCCGAGGCAACCTCGAACCACTTTGGATTGGAAGGTTGCCCTCCCCCAACCCGAGAGGGATCTCTCAAAAAATGTCACAAAATAATCTTTAGTAGGCGTGAAATGGTGGGCAGATTTATGGGTAAATGATAGTATTGGATTTTTAGAGTTTGGGGGTTAAACCTGGGAAATGGTCCGTTGGGCATGGAGTCAAGTGAAAGCCGAAGGAAGGAGACAATAGAAGAGATCAAATAACTTGCGAAAAGTGAGGCAAAGTAAGTCTATCTTTCAGCGCTTTGATTGTCATTATGCGGTAGCGGAAATAAAAAGGAAAGGTCGATGTAGCAGAGAATATATGCAGAATTCCGGAAGTGTAGGATGGTCTTACACCTGCTGATAGTTGGTGCAGAGGAAAGACATCAAACAAATACAGAAAACCATAATCCATTCGTCATAGTAGTGGTCGTAGTAAAGTATAACGAAGCACATCAGTTAGAAGAAAACGAAATTGTAATGCAGTCGTGACGGGATAAGGAAGAAATAAACAATATGGTAAAGACAATATCAACTGCGAGTAAGGAACACATAAATGAAGTCCAAATAGATTTAACACAGCTGAAAGAAAAGAAGAACATGCTGAAAGAAATCAACCGTGATGAATCTCACAGTCACAAGGAAAAAAATCATCTTTATTACTCCATTAATGGCTTACAAATAACTCAGCATTACACAAGGAACCCCTCTTCACAGAGGTTTTCCCTCAACACTGTACTCATGCACCCCCTCCTCTTGTATTACATACATCATCCTTTAAAAAGAGAGAAAATCTAACATAAAACTCTTTGAGTTCTAGGGAATATGAAACGTTCTGTCTTCCGGAACTCTGCGACTGCCAGGCGCATCTGCCAGCTTCGTTGAACCGTTATTAATTATTTGACAAGTGGACAGGGATTTCTGCGTGTAATCCATGCGTTTGATTTTGTTTTCAACGACAGGTGTCATCCAGTTTTCTAGGATCTTCAGCCTCGATTTGAAAAGCCCATTTACGTCAAGAATTACACAAGATTCTGCCGACATCCATTTTCGCGCATTTGGAATCCAAATTGGTAAAAATCCTCTTTCATAAGGCTCCCAGTTTGAAACCTGGAGATACTTATACAGTCTGGTTATGGCTTCAAAATATGGTAACTCGAAAATCAAGATATCCACTATGCATTTAGCCACCACTGTTGAATGCATCATCCACAGTCTTTGATATTAACAATACCAGCATAACCAAAGGTAGCATCAGCAAATTATTCGTCAATTCTCATAGCGAAACTATCGTCCTCATCGAACCCCCAAGGAAAGAAGTTGTCCCAAACACAGCAAAAAGTCTTTGATTCAGGTCCGTGAATGATCCAAGCAACATGCCAACTAATCGACCATGAGAGGCACCAGTTAAAATAACAGGTACAAATAGACCCGATGGTACTGCAAATCCCATATGAAAAATATACTGCTGAAAAGAATATAAGTATTGATGAGACATGAAACTCAGTTTTTGTGCCAGAACTGAAGAGATTTCGAATTGCATCAATTTCGTATTGAAAAACAAACTCGCCAGATCATTGTAATGACCAGGTGGACACTGGATTTTTTTGAAATTCCCTGAACGACCAACTGTGGGACGTGTTTATCGTTCAGTTATTTTCTTCAACAATGCATGCTTCGGCAATACCTCAGCTCCTGGATTTCGCATACGTCGTAGGAACACTCAACACTCATCTTTTGGACAAAACATTTGTGCACATGACAGTCTCATATGAGGGACCCAAACGATTATCTAGAATACCATGATCACCTGGTCGTCGATCTGGCGGTACAAACAAGATCACTTTCATAAACATGTAGCTCAGCAGCTTTGACAATCTCTGGCCTAGACATGGTGGTAAAATGAATACTCTTAGTTTTGCGAGGTCCAACATCCTCAATGAAAGGTTGTTTGCTAAAGTTAATTGATGTAGTTGGAGCATCATTGTGTGCAAGGCTGTTGTCTCTGATTGCCATTGGAAGTTCAAGCTTTGTCAATCTCTCTAGTTGTTCGATGCAATCTCTAAAGGCGGCTCAACCTCTTTTTGTTCAAGAATGATGACTGCTGCAATGAAGGTAGACAGTCCTCCTGCATATACATCTTGCTCCGAGAAAATTAGTAAATACCATCCATGGTATAAGTGCAACGACCCGCAGAAGAATGCATTCTTCCGTTACACTGCTCGTGATTACTGCATAGACGGATCCTGCCAGAGGAATCTCTCTGACTTATCTGTGAGAGCCGTAATCGGTAGTCCACGCGAGATGAATCGTGAAGAAAATGAATCATTTCCACGGGAGTTTTCATTCCATTATGCAGAAACGCTTCTGCCATCTTTCTGCTTGCCAGTTTGCGCCCCTTCGGAACGCAGTCTGATAGATTTATTATCTGTCTATCCTCTGCGTACATGATCGTTTGGGCATGGCTTCGAAATCCGTTTTCATCCATTTGCATTCTGATACACTCTTCTTAAAAGACGGAGACGGCTCCTGGCACCATAATCATTGAATAGTCTGGGTCCATGAGGTGTTGTGGTTCATTTTTCACGACATTGCGGAGTTTCTTGCAATAGAGAACAATACCCACTATCAACGCTAGAGCGACGAGTAGAATTCTGCTTATTGCTATTCCGAGAACAACCCAAACTTTTCTCTTCTTTGATTTCGACATGATATATTGCCCATTGGTGTTGTTTTGGAGATATAGTCTCTCCAAGCTGGTTAAATTGGAGAAATTTGGCAAGGGTCCCGTCATATTATTATTGTCAAGAAACATGTTAACTAATGAAGTCAACAGTCCAATATCCTCAGGTACCAATCCTGACAGATTCCTTCCCGACAAATTTAGTTGAGAGACTCTTATGGTTGAAGAGCTATTATCACAGCTAATTCCTTCCCATTGGATCAAATAGCACGGATCAGACATCCAATCTTTAATGTCAAACCTCCATTTGATAGCGTCGAGAGCTTCAAGATCTTGTGAATACGTCACAGGTTCCATATCAGATACCAAGTAACACTCATAAGCGTTAATCATAGGACCACGGGTGGAGTTAGCGGCCTTGATGATATCAAATCGAAGATTATCTGTTGCATCATATAGGAATGTTAGCTCTAGGGATGAATAATTTGGTACCATGGTAATGATATCAGATTGTTTTCCATCATTTATACTGACGTAGAAAAATCTCGATTCAGACATATTTAGCGTCTCGAGCTCTGCCAAATACAACACCAGGAATGAATTTTTCCCTAGAGTGGACCCTAGAGTTATTTCAAGGTTGTCTGACTCCGAGCTGTTCACAACCCATGCGGTTTGCATGACCGCAGTTGGAGGGAGATCTTTTTTATTCTTCGATGAAATGGCATGCTGTGAAGTTACAGGCTGCACAAGATTTTTATCTTTTAAAGTTATATGTGATGTCTAGATGCGGTCGAAGTTGTCTTGAGGATACCTAATTGTCGTCGAGTTTCCATGAATGTCAGTTCTCCACATTAAAGTCCACAATGTTCCTGGATTATCCTGTCCATACATGCCACCTTGGAGGGTTCTCAACTCAATAGTACTGATAAGAGGATCATCGCTCTCGGAGGTTCTGATCAAGCAAACATTACATCACTGCGCCTGAAGTAGACATGATTCTTTCATCATAACTTCTATTATTATTTGGGAGTGTTATTTTATCCATAGCCAACATATCTATTGTCTCAAAAGAGTAAGAGAAGCTTGGAAACGTTTGTAATCCACTGTAATTTCCAATGAGAAACCAGATTCTTAAGAGGTAAGGCACTTTGGAGGGTGTTGACAGGAAGGATCCCCAGTTCAGTGGGGGATTGCAGAAAATTAGAAGAACTATACCTAGTGTCGTCATCATAAGTATAGCACTCAATACCGGGACCTTGACCTTCTTCTACGTTCTTAAAAACTGCGTGCTCACTATTCATACGAACAAGTAGATCCCCGGACTCTAAATGCATCTTGTCAGTAGGTCCCCCAGGCACCATGGATTTTATGACAAGAATTCTCGTCTCGGCAGAAAAAGCCTATCTCAGAAATTGTTCAGTATTTCCTTGAAGCCCTAACCGACGTGCCTTATCAAATCCCTTGTGGACAAGGGTCATCTGGAGTGTTCCTCGAGGAATATGGATAGCATTATTGTTGTATTTTTGTCCGTCATCAACACTAGACGTATAGAATCCGCTCGAAGAAACGTTCACCACCAATGAATCCAAAATGTGGTTCAGATTTATGCTGGAAGGTGTTATCGAATATAATATTCTCACAAAGATGCCACACCTCAGAAGTATAATCCTCTATACACCAATCTTATAGGCCAGGGTGAAGCCCTGGGTGAATTTGATGCGATAGAAACACTCTTCAAAGCGCCGCAGCTTAGCCAAAGGAATTTATAAGAAGTATTTTCCAAGCAATGCCAAAGTCCAATAATAAATGAAGTGACCAATCTCAAAAACAGGCCCCTTCTTGGAACATTTCTTTCTCAATGGTATATGTCTTACCAGAACCAGTCTGTCCATATGCAAGAACCGTAGCATTTTAGCCATGGAACAAACCATCAACAAGTGGAGCAACACATTCTCCAAAAATGGCTGATGAAGGAGACTTAGTGCTACCATATACATGATCAAATGTAAATGAATGAGAACCAATTTGTACCTTAGGCAGCATAGTCAATTTTGATATTTGTTACAACAGGGAATGTTAAATTCCATTTGCAACATTTTGTCCTGGGAAGCCCTTCTCACACAAGGGTCAAACCTGAGGTCGCATTGATATTGGCAGAGTTATTCACCCTGCTTTGTTGATCTTGGTGTAGATATTGTATGTATTATGGGGGTCTCTTGAAGGTATACCCACAATGATGAGTGGAATCCTCTCAAATTGATTTTGGGCTAGATACCCTACCCTTGAGCGTGGATCGGACTGTCGATTGTTCCCCCAGGCATCATTGTTGTTTTTGGTAGCCTTAGTTGCCTATATTCTTAGTGGCTTACACGAGGTGACTGTGGAGGGGCAAGTCTTCATGGTACCTGGAATCGATGTTGACCAGAATCACTTGATCTCCTTGGAGGGTATACCCATGATTGTGTGTGGGAGCTTGCACGAGGGTATAAGTCTATTAAGAAGGTCCTCAATGTAACCTTTCCACCCTAGCCCATTGTTGAGTACATTTTTATGCTTCCCTTTTGCTCTATAAACTACACTTTTTCCTCTATATCCATCCATTTTTCCTTCATTTCATTCCATATTTTCCATAAAACATCTTATGCAAGGTATATTTATCATTCTTTAGCTTAAGAATTGAGTTTTCTAAATTTTGGCATTAAAATTGAAAATTTATCAGAAATTACAGGATTTGACTAAATCCTGTAATTGCTCCTAGGTTTGTGTACTTGCAGGACACCTGGGAAAAATCTAAGACTTGGGTCGTGATCCCTCATGTACAAGGATGGATAATGAGCTATCACCTTCAAGATCTGATCCTTCTAGGTGTCTGGTCAACGCTGGTCAAACAGGGCCACTTCAACAGAAAATACCCTGTTTTAGCCTTAAATCATGGACAGTTTTGGATTTTCGTGGGATTTGGTCATATATTATGGATCTGAAGGGGGAATTCGACCTTCCTAGAATATATTATGGATCTGATAATGATA
>SNQJ01S0074305.1:14661-35140 GCA_010110895.2 Picea sitchensis
CTCTATTTTGCGACAATATGGACAATTTTGTCCATAACGCCGCAAATAAAACGTCGGAATTTTTACAATATGTAGTAGTGGCTTATTCCTGAATTAGAGATGATGTGTCCAAGGAGCTTGCCTTCGGTAACGCCAAAAATGGACTTGGAAGGGTTTAGAGAAATTCCAAATTTCCTACATCACATGAGAGCTTTTCTTAGATGACCAAAATGATCTGATAAGATTTTAGAGTATACTGTTAAGTCATCAAGATAGATCTGAATGATCTTATCGATCAAAACGACAAAAGCTAATTCCATAGCTCTTTGAAAGGTGGAAGTTGAATTAGATAAGCCAAAATGCATATGTTCATAAGAAAAGGCACCCCAACAAGTAATAAAGGTGGTTTTATATTTATCTTCCCTTTTTACCTTGATTTGATTGTAATATGAAAACCTGTCAAGTAAGGACATCATTTGTGACCCTGCAACTTGCTGCAAAATCATTTCCATGTTAGGGAGAGGTAAATGGTATTTTATACTAGCACGATTTAATGCGTGAAAATAAATGCACAATCTGATCTGACCAGTTGTTTTCCAAATAGGAACCAGATTTGAAACCCATTCAAAATACTTGACCATAAAAAAGATTCCAGCCTTCAAGAGTTTTTCCAACTCCTTTCGAATAGTTGCTTCTAGCGCAGGGTTGATGGGTCTTTGTTTTTTCCTGACTGGTTTTACGCCTTCCTGAATGGGGATGGCATGTTGTATAAGACCAGGATCAAAACCACGAAGATCCTCATACGACCAGGAAAAAACATCTTGAAATTCACCAAGTAGCTTGGCAAACTTCACTCTCTCTTCATATGAACATTTGGCACCTATTTTAACATTCTTTGGAGTCTCGGGTGTCCCAATGTTCAAGGAGATGGTTTCACCCACCTTCCTTCTCAAATGTTCTTCCATCTGTTTCTCCTTCTTGCCTACATCACTCGAAGAAAATGAACTCTCTAGAGGAGTCAAGCCTTTAGGAATCTTGTTATCTTCTATGGATATAATTTCCTTAGGCTTAAAAGTCTCATTTTGAATAAAAGCACAAATTCTCTCATCATTAGGGAAGACCTGCTAAGATTCTAAATTGTTGGGGATATGCGGATGATATAGGGATTGAAAGGTACAATCATGTATGTGCGGCAGAAGTTGTCGATTAAGGGAGGCTGTCAAAATTTCTAACCGATCATCCATTGAGTTTAACTCCCTCTTAACATGAGTGATGTTGAAAGATAAAAGGTTCGAGATAAGCACCCAAACAGTTTGGGTGTATAGTTTCATTAACTTGTTTCTAGGAGAGTAAATTTTATGCACAATATTCACAACAAGCTCGGAATCCCCCAAAAATGAAAGGTGACCACAACCAATATTATAAGCGTTTTCAATGCCTAATAACAAAGCTTCGAATTCAGTGACATTGTTAGTGCAAGAAAACTCCAATCGGTAAGAAAAGTTATGGATTTTTCCTACAGGAGAAATCAAGATAATTCCAGCTCCATTACCTTCAGTAGAGCATGAACCATCAAAGTGCATGTGCCACATGCCATAATCTAAATCGATTTGTTCCATGGGAATGTTATCCTCCTCAACAAAGATGGAATACACACCTAGTTCCTCTTCTATATAGTTTACATTAGGTTGTGGGACACTCTCTATGTAAGGTGATATCCTTCCTTCTCTAAAGACTATAATGTTTTTTTCGTTCCGCGGAACGGATAAATGTGTCCCGTTGAGTGAGAGGTATCCACCTGTTAAGGCTTGCCAATCCTTTCTCAAGATAATTGAGTAATTGCTGACATGCATATCAATTACCTGAATGCTGAGGGTTGTTCTTATCTCAGGATGAGCGCATAAAACCAAGGTTACATCCTTAATCTCGCCTATGGTTTCTTGTTGTATACTATTATAGGAGAGCATGCTTCTGGCATTTTCATTTGTACAAGATAAGCCTATCTCTTCCATAATAATATTTGACATTACACTTGGGCCCAAACCACCATCAATGAGGCAACAATGGGAAATCTATTCCATAATCTTTATAGAAATATAAAAAGGGGTATTTTTTACAGGGTATCTAAAGTTATGTACACCTACTTTATTTATAGAAGAATCCTCTTCGTTTTCCTCTTCAGAAAGATTGGCTATGATGGAAGCTTTCCTTTCCATGAATTGTTTTAGATGCATATGTTGTTCGGGGATGACACCCATGTCTAGAAGGGTTGCATATACTTTGATGTTGGCCAACTGATTCAAGATATTATATTTGGAAGAGGGAAGAGGAAGAATGATTCCTTAACTCTCAGGAACCTTAGGAACCTGGAGAGTAGCAGCGGTTGAGGATGAGCTTAGGGTAGAAGAATTGCGGGGTGGATCAAATTTTCCCTTGGGAGCATAGGATTTTCTCCTAGTCTTGATGACCATGATATCTTCTAGCTCTGCAAAATCTAGGACAACAATAGTAGCTTCTGGTCTTTTACCAAAGATCTTATCTCTGGCACTCTTCTTTACCTCACATGTGGTTTCTTCGTGGTGTTCCTCACAAAAGTTACACCAACTTCAAGGCAGGATAGCTTTAGGTTGAAAATGGTTTTCAACTAGATTTCTAAAGGGGGGTGTAGAAGAGGATGAAGCTCCAGGCGTGAGAGGAGAAACAATTCCTTTCCGCTCATATGTTATCATACAGTTGTTCATATCTTGCACTAGCTGTAAAAAGGCAGACATGTCTGTCTGTCTAATCGATTCTACCTGGGAAAGGCCAGTTCTTTCACACTGTTCTTCATACTTTGAACAAGCATGCAGAGAAGAACCAAGATTATCAATAACTTTTTCCTCGAGCCTATGACGGTAAAGGGAAGGCAAGGCATTGTAGTAATGAATGAAAGAGGCTTGGTTTTGAGAGTGGATAAGTTTGGGGATTTGATTGTATAACTTGGTGAAACACAAGTTGAAAGACTTGATTGTTCACCATCCTTATAGGTAATGTTATTACACTCCCTTAACTTCTCGGTTGGGCTCTTAGATTTCCCGTAAGTGGATTGAAACCAATAGATTAAATCCTCCCAAGTAGATAGAATCTTAGGAGGAAGGTCAAAGAAATCGACTGCAACCTTTCCTTCCAAGGAATTTATGAATAAGCAAATGCAAGTATCATTGTCATTAGCCCCTATGTTATGGAAAGCATTGGAAAATGCCACCAGGTGTTCATTTGTAGTGACAGTGTTATTTCCTGAAAACCTAGGAAGATTCTCTTTAAATTTAGGAAGTGGATGAGTAGCAGGTGCTAGGTTAAGAGGAGAAGACACATGCCATGGTGTGGTTATGGCGTCTTATTCAAACTAAAAAATCCCATACTTTTTAATGACTTTGGTGGGATTGGTGGTAGATTGGACATGGATATGGTGGTTATATAAGATACCAATCACTGATGACAATGAATATTGAGAAGATGGAGCACTTATAGTTCCACTAAAACCACCACTAGATGCCATCTTGTGGATGATAGATGAGGGAAAGAAAGACGAACTGGATGAATCAGATAATGTCCTCCTTAGAGCACTTTGTTGGGTAGACAACACAACGTTTCTTCTTCCTATTTCAACAATAGGATTGATTTCAAGTGACAAGCCTCTTCTTCTTCTAGAATCACAAGAATCTAAGGACATGAAGGAAAGGCCAAAACTTGAAGAAACAAAAGGGTTACTACTAATTTCTAGGCTGTCTATGTCAAGATTCCAATTGTTCTTGAGCAGTAATATCTCGTTCAATTGCTGCCCAATAATGGTTAAGCTCAACACGGGTATTGACAGTATCTAAGATGGTATTAAACAGATTCAAAGCAATGTTGGTTTGATCTTGAAGACCATGCTCAGTATTGGGTTTCCTTGCAACAGGAACAATAATTAAGAATAAAACAATCAAAGAATCAATATGAGAAAAAGAAAGATGTATCGATGAAAATCAAGTATAAAAATTAACCAGAGATATATCAAGGATCTCCCTAGTATGGTCACCAAATAAAATGTTGAGGAAAATATATGAAATGATCTTACTCAACCTTTTTCATATTTTACTTGGCTAAAGAAAAATAGATGGGAATATCACCCTATGTTTATATCCAACAAAAATAACATCCTAACTCACAAGTATTAATTACAAGTGCTTAGGCTAGTCTTTTATTAATATAAAATATTGTTGGAAATTTACTTTTATGTAATTTTCTGAATATAACAGTTGCTGAAATAAATGTAAAGACAAAAGTAAGGACACAAAGATGATAATCAAGACAAATGATACATAAAACAATCCTTTCTTTCATTCCAATTCACCAAAGAGTCATTTTCTTTACAAAATCTCATACAGAAATTTTGGACCAAAGTCAAACTTAGACGTCCCCGATGGAACATACAAAAGGACCTCTGACAGAAAACCAAAACTGAACTCTAAAAGCTGGATCAACTTGCCATAGATTGTTGCCCACTCCACTCTGCACAATAGCATTTTTCAGTCATGAAAACTAATTCACAAACATGCAAGTCTACACAGAGTATCAAAGATAGATCAACACCTCTGAAAAACAAGTGCCTGAATGATGTAATTCATCCCTAAATATTTATGTCTATAATAAGACCCTGATATCATAAAAGAGAATTAGGCTTGTGATGAATAAATGAATGAATGAAAACTGAACTATCTCAACATAAACTCAAAGAGCAAACCTTAGTATGCTTCTGCTTCTCTCTCCTTTGTTCCTCCCTTTCCTTTTTCTTTTAAGAAAATTAGAATTGGTTGAAGTAGTTGAACCAAATCATTAGTTAAGTTAATTAAAAGACTCAACCAACTTTTAGTTAGGGGGAAAAGTAATAATCATAATAAGGGTTATAATTAAATAATAACTAGTAGGTGGGACCCCTTGTGACTCCCATTAGTTCTTAACAATCATAACATACTAGTCAACTAAGCAAAAACACACCTCCTTGTGACTCCCATTATTGTATTAACATTTGGAAATTTATCTAAATAATGTTTGCAATTATTTACAAAATATATTACTAGCATATCCAAAAAGCATGTTATATGAAAATCTGAAGTCAACTATCATCAACAATAAAAGATAACTTAAAATCCACATTTCTCGGTTTGTGAGGCAATATTTCCCTTATTGATGCTATCATCTTTTAGTCCTTCTGAACCTGCTTTAGGTTGTGTGGAATCTTTAAGCCTCATCTTGCTGATCATATGAGAGTGATCGTCCTTCCAATGCAAGTGGGAGGACACAGATTTATTAGAATTATCTGAAGATGCAGAAGGGGCAGTAGCGACCTTCTCTTTCACAGAGGCGTACTAGGCCTCGGTTTTTAGCCTTTTATTTGAATAGCTCATTCTGGTATGTGTGATTGATTACCAAATAATATTTTAAATAAACATACATGACAACTCTTTAAAAATATGAAATAGATTTTGGCTCAGCAATATATTAGACTCATGCAATCCAATCCATACAAATTGTTTAATTGTTTGTCAATGAGCAGGGGATGAACAAAAGGGTCCTGAGATATGTGAAGGGTTTGTATTGAGAGAAACATGATATGATGAGGAAGAAAAAAATAGGTTATTGATCAAGGACAACAAAAATCAACTGCAAACCAAAGAAAACATCATTGTAATCCAACCAAGACACTACTACTTCCAACTGCTTCAACACTGAGTTTTTCTTGATCGTAATCAATTTTAGAACATGGAGTGAAAAATGAATGTGGGAAGGCGATGGGGTTGTAGTTAGTGAAAAGAGAAATAATGGTGGGGAATGAGAGTAGGTACTGTTCATAAAATTAATCAAGTAATCCATGTAATCATTCTGTAAAAAGGAGATACACCAACCAGATGATCATTGTGCCCCAATAACAATTATTGTGTATTAACTAGTTCACTGTTCATAGTCAAATATCTAACATAGTGCCATCAAAAAGACAATATGCACTCCACAACAATCTGTAAGGGAGTTATGTTCCTCTTATTTATCTAATTAACATTTGATAACAGTTCTCAAATGTATAATAGTAACCATTTCCACTCTGTTAATCATCAAAATCAACCACTGCCCACACATTACTTCAATCATCAAATACACTCAAATTCGTGTTTCAAAATTGCAATGAAGTTATACTGTCACTACAATTGGGTCTGTCATTTAAAATGCATGGCATTCGTTAAACATACATAGTGGACAACCAATCCAATAATTGATATTTAAATTGCAAAAACCTCGACTTGTCATTTAAAAAGACAAACAACAACCACCATTCCAACTCATGCTATGCTGTAGAAAACACAAAATAATTCAATCAATGAAAGTGTAATTATGTGACTATAAAATCCCAATTCAACGCGATTCTAATTAATCAAAAAGTTGGGCCATCCATCCAACACAACGAGGTAGCAAAAGCATGTCTGACTTCATAATACTAATAATCGAATTGCAACAAAGTCGTGCTTTAAATCTGTGACTATCTCTGAGTGCGCAACCCAAAATTATCCATATCATACATAGTGGGCAGCCATACCTCAAACACCATGATGCAACATTTCCATTTGACAATTCTAAACACACAGTCAACCCACCGTGTTGAGCTATCAATCTAGTACAGTATTGCTGCAATCAAAACCATGCTGTGTAAAACTCGGGCTCATCCTTGATGATGCAATCAAATAACCATAACACATAGAATGGATGGAATTTCCATAGTCATCCTAGTTGAAATAACCATTTTCCCAAAAATCTCATAGTTATAGTGACCATTTATTCGTGGTGTAGGAATACAACACATACAAATGCATTATGCGCGACCGCATTAAACAATTGTAACTAATGTCGAGTTTAACATCCCAATAGTATTTAATGCAAAAAACAGTGACTTTGTATCCAACCCAATATTCAATCAACCAATTCAATAATGAGCTTATTACTTGGACTGTGATAATAATCAACAACCCAAACTAACATGCTATGGAAACTAGACATACCCACGCGTCGATATGAAGTGATGTTGTGACTTAATTAAAAAAAATACTGGGTTATCAAAACACCAAGAGAGTGATTGTGTATTTGATCTGTCCAATTAACCATGCAGGGTGTATCCATTGTAATAACACAGGCAGTGACTAGATACCAAAACCGACACGATTTTCACATGATCAACTAGGCGAGCCTGTAATCAATTATGTTGACAATACAGACCCATAAAAAATAACCAATAGTAAACCCAACAGGCCACATCGGTCTTCTCTATCAACCCTCAGACCTGTAGAGTTAAGAGTTTTCTCTTTGGCCAACATAGAGAAAGCTAGAGCCAACTCCTTTCAATGGTGAAAACCTCTGAGACCAACGATGCATACAAAGAGAGAACCACAATTTGTTCATGGACAAGGTAACAAATCCTGTGACAGGAGGGGATATGAACAAAAAAGAAAATCTCTAATTCGGCTTGGTAATGATATTTAATACACACATGGTATAACCCTCATGGCTCTTCAATCAACCAACTACAACACTGAGGTGAAAACAGGGTCGAGAAAGAGCAATATAACTCACTGTGCGACCATTTATAGTGACAACAACCTAATGCCCAAGTGAACAAAACACGGTGAGACAGACTGCTTCCAACCATTAAAACCCATAAAATCCAAAGACTGGATATAGTGATACGAATGAGTGAGGACAACCAACCACCCAAAACTAAACAAAACCCTCCGAAAAAAACATCAAGGATGACAGAGAGCCTTTATGGATATTAGCACTCATGATGACCAATAACATTGTGACTCCATTAAACATTAGTGCAGAGAAAACCATCAACTCTTCATTCCAAAAACACAATTTTACACAGTTGTAATACTTAAAGAAAGCAAAAACCATTACACCTAAGCCAATACCCATTTCATAACCAGAGAAGACTCATGAATGGCCAAAAAAAGACATACCTGTAATAAACACACCTTAAAACGTGAGTTGTTCGAGAGGTTCCCCTCTGCTTGAAAGTCGGAGCCTAACCACATAAAAAACCAGTTGAACAATAGACCAACTATGGTGACAGCCAGTGGAAGGAGTAGGGGTGACGTTCAATAAATGCACGTCACCTCCACACTCAAGATCAATTAATTTCTTAGTACAAGCCATCCATTAACCCAACAAATCATCCAATTTGAACCATGCATCAAAACAAACAACCCTTAATTGCCAAGAGCGCCACCCACATCACATATTACCATTTCCAACTATACAATAATGCATGCCAAATATGTTTCTATATAACTTCAATAAATCGCATGGCTATCATATGATAGCTAGGATTTACCATGATCCTTTTAAT
The DNA here is from genome assembly GCA_010110895.2 of Picea sitchensis. Lineage (NCBI taxonomy): Eukaryota > Viridiplantae > Streptophyta > Pinopsida > Pinales > Pinaceae > Picea > Picea sitchensis. Next base: position 23,057 of record SNQJ01S0074305.1, read on the forward strand.
GCATATAGTGTAGCATATTAGTATAGAATAGCCTCTTCCCTTTGCATTTTTGTTCCCATTTCTTAATCTCCTTTTAATTTTTCCTTTATTTGTTGTTACTAACATATATCTGTTGCATGTGGCACAAGTAATAGATCCAAGAACAAATAGTAATGGTAACCATGAATAACATAGGTCGTTGTAACATAAAACTTGAGAATGGAGCAACAAAGGACACGTATAATATGCTTGATCCATCATCCAATAAAAACAAGATGTCATCAACCATGTAAGAAATTTCAAACAATAACATAACATTTAATAAGAATCATAACTTATCTCCAATCTACAAGGGGGTCCCACCTACTAGTATTATTTAGCTTTATAATAATAGGCTTTAGCAACACTTTGTGGGCAAAAACTTCATTACGATTTTTAATCGTCAACATGGACTCCTTATGTCTCCCTTTAGTTTTTAACAATCATAACACAACTAGTTAATAAAAAAAAACATCCCTCCTTGTGACTCCCATCATCACATTCATATTTGACAATTTATCTCAATGATAATTGAAATTATTTCCAAAAATATATTACCCATATATCAAAAAATAGTGTGTTGTCCAAAATTTCAGAAGTCAACTGTTCTAAAAAATTAATAAATAAAAACTTAAAATCCATATTTTCCACTCTGGGAGGCAATCTTTCCCTTGTTGTTGTTGTCACCTTTTGATCTCTTTGAATTTTCCTTAGGTTGTGTGGAGCCTTTAGGACTAATCTCATTGATCACATGAGAGAAATCATATCTCAAATGCATGCAGGCGGACATGGATTCATCATAGTCATTTGAGGGTGAGGAAGGGGCAGCAATGGATTTTCCTTTGTCAGGAGCATGGTGGGCCTCATTTTTCAACCTTTTTCTTGCATGGGAAGACTGAACTGGTGAGTGGACAGGGGCAGCTTGGACAATTTGATTGATAGGTGGGGGAGTAGGTAAAGACAAGTTAGGACAACCAGGATGTTGGGAGACTGACGGGTGGACAATCTCTTTCCATTCGTTGTTTTTGGGAACTTCAGGTTGCAGTGATAAATGAGGAGGCACGAGGATACCAGGGACCCATGGGGCTTGGAAGGGAGGCCTTTCATGCCTAGGTTGGACCACTCCTTTCCCAATCCAGTTAAAAAACCCAGCTTGAAATAGCTGGCCTAACTCTTGTGAGTCTGTATCAAAGTGTATAGAGAATCTTGTCCCTATGGGGCCCCTATTCCAATTATCTCTTCCTTGATTACCCCTTCCATGAATAACTTTTCTGAAAAATCTCATTCCTGTATGCATAATTGATTATCAAATAGTCTCTTTAACAACCATACATGACAACTCTTTTAAATATGAAATAAAATTTGGCTTAGCAACATATCAAACTCATGCAATCCAATCCATACAAATTGTTTAGCAGTTGTCAATGAGCATGGGGTGAACATGGGTTATGGGATATGTGAGGGGTTGTAGTGAGAGAAAAATATTAAAATGAGGGGGGAAAAGATCATGATTACTGCTCACAGACATCAAACAATCAACTGTATTGTAAAACAAAATAATATATCATTGTAAATAATCTATGTGATCCCTTAACTGTCATAATGCATAACTTATCTTAACTATAATTAAATTTTAGGAACAAGGAGTGGATAGTGAATATGGGAAGGCGAGGGGAATTGTAATTAGCAAAAAGTGAAACAATGGGTAGGGGAAAAGAGTGGATACTATTCGAAAAAACAATTAAGTAATCCATAAAACAATTATGTATTCAATACAATTATTCCAGCACCAATTAAACAATTACTGTGCTCAATTAAACCATTACTGTGTGTTAAAGCTTGTTCACTGTCCACATTCAATTTCCTTAAAATCTTTCAATTAACACAAAATAAGCATACTCAGAATCAACATGACTTCACCCATCTTGTTAAAAGAATTATGTTTATTTTCATTTATATTTAAAACAACATCCAAAGGAACACATAGTCATATTAATTCAACTCTATTTAGCATAAAAAAAACATCAACCACTGCCCATAATTTAATTTCTCAAATCAACCATAAAAACAAGTATTTCTTGAGTTGAACAAGATCTTTTAAAACATGCTCAATTCCATTCCTTTAACCAATTTAACAATTAAATTGCAGTGAAACCATACTACTAAAAACCCCGTGCTCATCTCTGATGGTGCAATAAAACCAACCGATGCACGATGTCCATAAATCATACAGAGTAGACAACCAAGTCACAATTATCAACTTTTCAACTTGCAATAATCCTGATCGAGACAAATTAAACACACAAAAACCCAATTTAAATTTATACCACGCTGTAGGAACACACATACCATGCATAATGCTAAGAGGCACCTTTGTGACTGTACATATCCAATTACTCTCAATCAACTTTTTTTTAACAATGTTGAGTTATCAATTTCACTGTTACAACAAAATGAGGCAACAACTGTGTGCACATTATCATTCCCAATTACAACTCTCTAATCAACCAATTAAACCATACTGAGTTATTGATTCAACTGTCATAATAAAATAATGCAACGACTATATACCAATTATCATTTTTGATTACAATTGGGTAATCAACTCGATCAAACAAAGACGAGCCAATAATCAAAACCACTGTCAACGCTACTCAACCAACTCATGACAGTCAACAATATACCCGATAGGGTGTGACTGGTTTAGTTAATCAAAATTGGTCTCTGTAACTAATGAAAAAATAACCAAGGGTTCGCTTAGTGGAATCAAACACAGGGAGCCCATAGGCCAACCATATCAAAAGTAGGTGAGAGCCTTTGAGACAAGCACAGTGAACCATACGCCTTATAACCATTAGCTTGCAAGACAAGGTGGAAGTTCGACACCAGGTAGGGTAGACCATGAGGTTGAGGAGCAAAGGTTTCTTACTAGCTAGTAACCAACATCAAGAACATGCAGAGGCATAACCCTCGTGGTTTTCCCCTAATTCTAATAGAAATGCAATGCTCAGGTAAAAGCAATCAACCCTAATGAAATATTATTGGCATAATAGCCACTCATTACCAACTGAGTGGATACCAAATCGTAAAATGTGCTCACAGCAAGGTGGAAAAACGATATGCAGTTCCCAAAGGTGGTTCAAATCATACACAACAACCCCATAACACCAAATACAACTGGGCGTGGTTACAATGATTGTGAGGAGACGACCAACAAGGCCAAATAGAATGAATCCCTCCAACAAAAACCCATAAAGACAATAGAGAGCCATCATAGCTTCCACCACACAGAAAAACCAATGAAATCGCGACTTCAACCATCAAATTTTCTATTTGAAATGAATAACGCAAACAACCATTCTAGAGAAAACACCACGAGTTTACACAGTTGTCAGCCTCAAGAAAACACAAACCAATACATCCTTGAGACAACGTTCATTTCATAAACAGAGCGAGTTCATGGATGGGTGAAAAAAACATACCTGTAACCAAATGAACTTAAAAATGCGAGCTTGGTCGAGAAGTTCCTTCCACGCCTAAATCCCGGAGCTTAACCACAACAAAAATCAAATGAACATTAACCAAGCTAGGGTGATGGCCAGTGGGAGAAGTATGGAGTGACATGCATTTACTGCACGTCGCTTCCATCCTCCCTCTCATTCAATTACGTAGTACATGACAACCAAACAACCATTAATCCATACGATTAATCCATGCATCGAACTTGCATACATTGCTTGCCAAATGCACCACTTGATCCATATTAACCATTGCCAAAACATACTATAACATATATTACATGTGCCTCATATAACTCAATAAAATCGTATATCGACTAACATTGCTAGTTAGGACTAGCATCAGAGTTTTTAAATTTCAATTGCACATAGTATATCATAGCATAGCATAGTTTATTTTCTTGGATTTATTCCACATTGCTTTTGTCTCTTGTTATAAATAACATGTGTCTTGTGCAGGTGTAATATGTGATGAATCATGGCTACAATAGCAATGTAATTCCAGTGAACATAAGCAATTCATAACATGGATTTTAGAGCTTAGAGTAACGAAAACAACACATAAGATCCATTATCCATATGTCATTATGTCACAAATAAAACCAGTATTTCATCATCAATCATGTGGAACCCTGTAAGCAGTGTCTAACAACAACATAAATGTGTAATAAGAACCTTATCTAATCGTCCAATCTATTAGCACTAGGAATCACCTTCAGATTGCATGGAAGGCATGCCCAGTGCCCATCAGGTTATATATGAATGTAAGAGTTCTTTTAAAGGGTCAAATGGAAAGAGACTCAAAGTGATAATGTTCCAACTCAGAAAACAGGGCTAGCATGCACCAACAATCAAGGTCCTGACTAAATTCAATCAGTAATTGGAAGTGAGTATGGAAAGAGGGAAGACTTGAATAAGAGGAATGTAGGGGTTACTGTAAACATCAGGTCTACAAAAGCCTAAGGAAGAAAATTTTATTAACACAAGATCTTCTTGAACTCAGAAACTAAGGAAGCTAAATAAACATCATGATAATATAATGATCAAACTTCCACCATAACATCACCACAACCATTCACATGAATCATTCAAAGCATGAACATTTAGCATCAGAAGCAGATAAGTTGAAAGAGAAGCTGCTTTCTATTAACCAAAATGTCTTAAATCCAGTACATAGCTAGTTTACAGTCACTTCATCAAAATATTACAGTCTAAGGGAGCCTTTCTCAACTATCCGAACCTACTAAATCATTTGATCTATCTATTTATCACAAAAGGGAGGCAACAACTGGAGGTAAGATCTGGCTTCCTTCCCTTGAAAAAATCTAAGAATTTATTTCATATAACAATTTGGCTAACAACCTATGCTATAAAATAGGAAAATGTTGGTGACTAATCCAACCAAACTTCAAACTGATTTGATTCCCTTTTGCTATGTAACTCCTTTTTTTCCATGTGTCTTTCAAGAGCATGTGGTTGTCCTCATGATGCCAGCTTCTGTTTCTACAATCTTCTCCATCATCAGGTATCCAAAAAGTTGTTAGCTTGGTCCTCCTGAATCCCTGGTGTTTGTTGGTAGCTTCTTTAGGCAGCAGCCTGAGTAGTGCACTTCAAAACTGGACAAGTACAAAAGGTAGCGCCGAACCCTAGTATTCTTTGTGCAAACTTTTCCCTCTGCGAAATATTAGGTAGAGAATTTATGTAGAGCCATTGTGTTGCATATATGTGCAAACTTTGTTCTCTTCGAGATATTGGGTAGCGAATTTACGTAGAGCCACTGTGCGTCTATGTGAAAATTTTAGGTAGCGCTATCAAAAACACAACACCTCCAATCTTGAACATGTGCAAATAAAGTAGTAACCTTGCATAGTGTCAAACCCATTATATTTAGGTGAAATGGCATCACTATAGGTAGCATACCAGTGTAATACCGAAATAGACTATTCTGTAGCACCAAGGCGCTACAGAATGTCTGCATTTTACTGCTGAGGGATTTAGCACTTCACAGAAAACCCAAAACTCTGAGAATCAACACTTAAAAGCCTATATAGGTGGCAGAGATAATATTCGAATATCAGTTAACCCTCACAAAAAAGGAACCATCCTAAAAAATGGGGCTTACCTTTCACCAGCTATTTTGTTACCTTGACACTTAACCTCACACTCTTTTTGGTAGAAGGGGGATCTTCATTTGGCACAACAGACTTCTTCTTCTTAGAAATGAGAGGATTTTTCAGTGGGGTTGTGATTTCGTTGACTCCTAGTGTCTCTTTCTCAATGGCAGCTTCAACCAATACCTACAAGTTTCTTTGAGATACTTCATCTTCAAAATGATGCAACTCTGCCTTGAGTTTCCTGTTTTGAGATTGAAAACCTCTATTCTACCTATAAAGGTTTTGGAGCTGCCTATGAAGGGGTTGGGCCTTTCTTGTTGTAAACCTTGCCAAGTAAAGGGTATGGTTGTATCCATCCATGAGCTCTTTCATTTTCACCCTGTCATACATGGCCTCTGGTTTCAACTGAGCCACCTTTTTTCTTGCATCCCTAAGTTGCCTGATTAATGTTTTGAATGTCTGATTGTCAGGTGGAGCAGTGGCATGCACAATCTCAATAAGTTTTTTCTTGGTCTCCTCTTCCACCTACATAGGAATTTCCTTAACTACTTCATCAAGATTCTTGGTGGCTTTGCTTTTATATTTTTTCTTTTGCACATGGGTTTCCTCTTTTATTTCCACAGGCTTTCCAATGCCTTTACCCTTCTTCTTTTGTATAAGGATTTGTGGTAGAGACTGTTCTTCAACAATTTCCCTAGGAATTGATGATCTTGTGAAAGGTCTTCTGCCCTTGGTATTGACTGCTGGAGGAGAAGAGGGCAAGTGTATCTTCTTCACTGTCTTGGATGTAGTTTTGGTAGAAGAAGGAACCTCTTCTAACCCTGGTGGAGGAGGTGGTGAAAAATCTCTTTGTGGGGAAGGACAAGCTTCCTCTTCAGCTCCTGTGGTCTGCTTCCTGACCTTTGAAACTTGAACATGGACTTTGCCCTTTCTCTTCCTACTGGTCCCTAATTTAACAACACTGGTGGGTGATAAAGGGCTTGCATTCTGTGATTGAGGAGTAGATGCTAGATCCAACTTTAAGTGAGAAGCAACAACACAATATTCCCATGAAATCTCTTTCTTACCCAATTCCTCAGAGACTAGCATTCTGATCAATCCAGAGTGGAAAAGGCTAGTATCCACATCCTTAGACTTGGATTGAATCTTGTCTGACATCTTACCTATGCTCCTTAACAAGTAATAGGGAATATTCATTTCAACTTTACCAGTAAAATGTAGCAAAATCCTTATATGGTATTGGTACAATGTGTTAAATCTCCCTTCACATGTAAAATATGTCTCGATGATCTTCAATATCCTGTCAAACTGTTCAATCAATTGATTCCTTGGCACACCTTTAGACAAATCACTGGCTTGATGTTTAGGTTTAAAGATATCTTTGGCATAGGCTGAACTTAAAGCCATGGATTTGAACCACTTTTCACCTGTAACAGGGATTCCTGTTGCAGCTGAGATAGAGGCTTCAGTCACCTCAAATTCCAAATCCCCAACCTTGGTTCTCTTGCCATCAAAATGTAATGCAAACTATCATGTCACCTCTGGATGGCCTCTTTGCATATTTTGGCGGAAAGAGAGGCATCCCACTCTTTGAATACCTCTCTTGCCATGGGATCTATATCAAAAAGATGCATATCCATAGGTTATGTCCTAACCACCTTGCCCCCTTTGTGTGTCTTCTTCATTTGAGGAGTTTCCATGGCTTAGAATGAGATATTCTCAAGGGTTATGGGGTATTAATAGCCATGAGGACTTGAAATCGAGCTTCAGATATACAGGGCTGGCCTTTTAAAACAAACTGGTGCTAGTAAGCCAAGTTTTGAATATGGGAATCCCACCCTTAGATTTATGCAGTTATTGAGAGTTTATACAATGAGGGGGTAATCTGCAATTGGCCTTTTGTAGCTGGGTAAAAATGCTCAACTCAAAAATGAAAGGAAGCAAGGGAGACACAGAGGGATTAAGAAGTGCCTTTGGATAGCGTAACGCGTATGTAGAGGATAGACTATTTATATGCTTGCAACCTCAGTAGCTATGGTGAGCAGATGTAGTCAGATTTTGATACAAGAAAATGAAGTTTACAGGTTTGAAAAGGGAGGAGATAAATATATTATGCAAAAATTATTCCCTTACAACCGTGCAAGCCCGATAAACCAAACTTTGAGCGCTAATTCTTTGTCAAAACTAATGTGTAGAGGAGGAAACATATGATACCTGTGGAGCAGACACATGTTTGAAGCTTCAACGAAATCTCAGGATGAAGTCACGAAATTTTCAGCCCCCGAATCTACCTCAGCATTAGGTTTGGTCGCATCGTTGTCGCATGGTCAAAACTATGAGTTTGAGCAGAGCAACATTCTTGAATTTTCAAATCATAAACTGTTATTAGGGATCGTAAATACAAGATCTTGGAGGTATCCTTAACCAAATCCGGGCACTTAAAACAAGGAACATGACATCAGTCGTGGTAATCATAACTCGTGGTGGAAATCATGATGAATGGAAAAGGCGCTACGGAACCGCCTGATGAGTGGGAAGCACTCCAATTTAAAAATGATTGGAAAGGTAAGCAAGGACAACAAGGCATGCCCACGAGGTCATGAGTGAGGAGAATGGTGTGTCAGATCGGTCTATTCATGGGAGGGGAGGGATCGATCCTAGTGACAAATCATGAAGGGGTCCAAAATTTAAGTCATGAACTAAAAAGGTTCTAAGTCCAAAAATCAATTTGAGGATCAAACTAGAGATATGACTCAAAACTTTATTTATCTAAGGGGACCTAATAAACATAAAATTTAGAATGATGAAACTTAAAAAATTAAAATCTAAGGCTTATAAAAAATAAAAACAAACTAAAAACCCAAGGCAATTTAGTGTGATAACATTGGCTCCACAAGGGATGGCATGCCCCCTGCAGGCTACCAAGAATGAGTAGATTTAGTGCCTTATCCTAGGGCTATGGGGTCAGTTATTAAAACAAAAACAAAATAAAATTATATTTACAATGACATGAAGAGCCACTCAAGGCTCAAGCAAAGTACTTTTTCAGGAAATGTCCATTGACAGAGCCACCAAAAACCTCTTCATTGTCCATATTCTGCAACTTGAAAGTGTTATTAGAGAACACCTCAGAGATTTTGAAAGGACCGATCCATAAATCATCAAATTTACCGTGCTTGCCTTTAACTTGTCTCGATGCATCCCACTTGAGAACTAGATCACCCAGTTGAAAATCCTCTTTGTTCACCTTCTTGTCGAATGCCTGCTTGATCTTCAGTTGATGATCATATGCTTTTTCTACAAGCTGCTCCCAAGTCTGCTGCACTTCAACTAGCTGTTGAATCATTCTGATCATACGATCGGGCTCCCCTTGTTAATCTTGGAAGATTTTTTCAACAGGTAAGGTAAGCTGAGAAGGAAAAATTGCCTCAACTCCATACACCAGCTGGAAAGGGGAAAGTCCCAGGGACCTCTTTACCGTCACTCTGTCAATCCATAGAGAAAATTTGAGTTTTGAGTCCCATGCCTTTTTGTTATCCTCTAACAGCTTTTTAATAATCTTTATAATCCTTTTGTATGAGGATTCTGCAAGCCCGTTTCCCTGAGGGAAGTAAGGGGTAGAATGAATCAAAGTGATCCCAAACTATTCACAGAACTAAATCAATGGTTCAGCCTTGAAAGATGCAGCATTATTAGTGAATATTTTGTCAAGACACCCAAACCTTTCCATAATGTCTTCAAGGAAACTAATGATCACTTTTTGGTAAGAATTCCTTGTAGGAGTAGCTTCAATCCATTTAGTAAAGTAATCTGTAGCAGTCAAGATCCATCTATGTTGACCACCGGAAGCAGGATGAATTCCCCCAATAAAATCTAGGCCCCACTGTTGGAAAGGTCCTGAAGCTGCCACAGGCTTTAATGGCAAAGACTTAAGCTGTTGCTTTCCAGAGAACTTATGACATTTAGCACAGGCTCTGATCTTAGCACAAACATCCATGAACAAACTAGGCCAGAAGTACCCAACCCTGAGGATATTGTATGTCGTGGTTCTCCAATAATGATTCCCTCCACATAGACTGTCATGAAAATCAAACATAATCTTTTGGGCTTCTTGGGGGTCTAGGCATCTTAAAAGCACTCCTAATGGATCCTTCCAATACAAAATTTGATCAACAAAGAAATACTTTATTGATTGAGTTTTAAGGCTCTCACCTTGTTCTTTTCCATACCACGTGGAGGCTGTAAATTTTGTAGAAAAAATATAATGTCCTTGTACCAGCTGCAATTTGCCAATGCAGAGATGATTTGAGAACCTCTATCAGTTATTTTAGCCTACTAATTTTCTGAACATGGGTGGATGAAATTCACCCCCAATGTTGAGCAATTTGATTCAGCCAAGAGTGTGGCTAAAATCTAGCCTTTAACCAATTTGGTAGGCTTAATTTCCAAATCAAATTCAAGTAATTTAGCAATCCACTTGCTCCTTTTTCCATCTATATCAGGTTGAATAGGAATTTCTGTTACAACAGCTGATGGGACATAAGTAATAACTCTTGACTGCAAGACATGAAATCTGAAGGACTTAAGGGATTTAACCAATGCATAGGCTTTCTTATCCATGATGTCATATTTTAATTCAGCATCTCTCAATGCCTTGTTGAAAAAGGCAATGGGCTACTATAAGCCTTCAACGTTCTTCTTCAATAGGACTGTTGCTACTGTATCAAAAGAGGCAAAATAAAAAATAAGAAATTCCTTGGAGTATTCTGGGCTGACAAGAACTGGGGCTTCAGTCAAGGCTTTCTTTATTTGATCAAAAGAATCATGGGACTCAGCATTCCATTTGATTTCACTACCCTTCCTTAGCATGGTTGTGATATACTTAACCAACTCAGTAAAATTTGACACAAACATTCTCAAAAAATTAATTTTTCCCAGAAAAGATTGAACCTCTTTTTTGGATCTAGGGAGTGACAATGTTTGTATAGTTTCAACCCTGCTGGAATCAGTCCTTACCCCTTCATATGACATGATATGCCCCAATAATTTTCCTTCCTTCATGGAAAACAATGATCTTTTTGGATTCAAAGAGAGGCCAAATTTTCTGCATTTCAAGAAAATAATTCTTAAGTGATCACAATGTTCTTTATTAGACTGAGAGTACACTGTTATTTCATCTAAATAGATAACAACAAACTCATCCTTATCTCTAATAAATGTTATGTCCATAGCTCGCTGAAAAGTTTCCCCTGCATTCATCAAACCAAAGGGCATCTTGGTGTACATAAATGTACCCCAAGGATTGGTAAAGGTCGTCGTCTCTCTATCTTTTGGAAAAACAGAGACCTGATTGTACCCGGAAAAACCATCAACCATGGACATCCTGGCTACTCCTATCACCTTCTATAATATGTGCTCCATCTTGGGCAAAGGGTAATTATCCTTTTTTGAGATTCTGTTCAGATTTCAAAAATCAACCAAAGTCATATTTCTCCATTCATTTTTCTTATTGGGACCAAATTGGCCACCCATTCAGAATACCTCAATGAAATGATAATTTTTGCATCTAAAATATTTTTTACCTCTTTCTCCATGACAGGTAACAGCATAGGATTGATTTTCCTCAACTTTTTCCTGAAGAGTTTGGTGTCTTCTTTTAATGGAATCATATGCTCTATAATGCTTGTGTCATAAGTTCTAAGATATTCATAAGTCCAAGCGAATACATCAACAAATTCCTTCAACACCTTAGTATATTCTGCCCTATTCTCTTCTGATAGGCTGCTTGACAATTTGACATATTTCAGATTCTTTTCAGTTCCCAAATGGCACTCAGCTATATCATCATCATCAATGGATAACTTCCCTTTCACTACCACATCGTTCCCCTAAAATAATCTTTCCAAAGGAACTAGTCCTTTTGGAATATGATTGCTAGGTAGCTGCACAATATGATGATTAGCAATTTTATTCAGGAAAAAATCAGCACGAGGAGTAATTTTTGCATCATGATCCTGATCAATGTGTAATGTAGAAAACTCATCAACAGTCTCGAGGAAATTTTTAATCTCTAAATCATCTTCGAACACCTTCCAATATTTTACATTGTCTAGTATAGAAGGCTTATACTTGACTTCTACATCATACTTAATCTTGGGTGGTATAGGAATTCTAAAGTTGATTGTTGATACATCCAAAGAATCAACCATGGTATTCTCTTCTCTAGGAATGAATGATATGTTAAAAGCAGAGAAAAAATTGTCCACCAAATCCCACACTTCATTTATGTAAGATCTAAGCCTAGGGTGCTTTGATTGATAAAGATTTTTAATTTGATGGGCTATTAATTTATCATCCCCAAATACTGATAACTCTTCTATCCCCATGTCTTTAGCAGCCCTCAACCCCAAGACAAGGGCTTCATACTCTGCCAC